>VSMD01013070.1:0-79499 GCA_008750895.1 Mirza zaza
TTGCTGGGTGGGGCCGGGTCCCTGGAAGAGGGGGCCTTGCTGGGTGGGGCCATGTCCCTGGAAGGGGGGGCCTTGCTGGGTGGGGCAATGTCCCTGGAATGGGGGGCCCTTGCTGGGTGGGGCCGGGTCCCTGGAAAGGGTGCCCTTGCTGGGTGGGGCCATGTCCCTGGAAGGGGGGCCCTTGCTGGGTGGGGCCAGGTCCCTGGAAGGGGGGGCCCTTGCTGGGTGGGGCCGGGTCCCTGGAAGGGGGGGCCCTTGCTGGGTGGGGCCGGGTCCCTGGAAGGTGGCCCTTGTTCGTCGGATCACGGCCCAGCTACTCATCTTCCTTGCGCCTTTGTTTCCTTGCCCGTGGGTGGGGAGGGGAGGCGCCCCCCTCAGCTCTCTTGGTTATGATCACATGAATGGTATGTGAAAAAGCATTTAATTCTTCAGGTGATTTTTTTATCTGTGCTACAAGAATTTAGCCTAAGGCGCAAGTGAGGTTCAAAGGCATTGGGGAAGCTTCAGGGTAGGCGCTCTCTTCTTCCTTCCTTTGAACTTTTAATTTTAGACAGCAAAGTGCGGAGAGCCAAGGGTGACCGAGTTCTGACAACCCGGGGACACCCACGTAGCCGTCACCTGGTCGCGAAGCCCCCGTGTGCCCCCAGCTTGGCTGCCGCCCTCACGTCCAACACCAGCTCTGCTGGACTGGGCACGTGCGACGGGATTTTGCCATGCGGACCCCTTCGGGTCTGAAATCTGTTGCTCAATGTTGTGTCTGTGCAGCCCCGAATGCTGGCGCCTGCTGTGGGTGGCTCCATCTCCAGGACGTGTGAGCTGCTACCGTGGAAATTCACCAGGACGTGCTAACGCTCGCCAGGGTTCTCTTTGTCTTCGTATTAGTCCTTATTTCCTTCTGCTGTTCCCTGCTATGTCCTCCTTCCTCGGGTGCTCACCCTCTCCTGCCTGCACGCTCCCGCCTTCTCCTCCGTCCCCTGCTCTGCACACCTGCTCTACACAGGTGTCCTGTCCCGCAAGGTGGAGGCAGCCGGTGGTCACCTGTGCAAACCAAGAGGGGAGCAGTGAGGTGTCGAGCCTGGGGGGCCCCCGACTATTGACGCCTGCCAGTCAGTCCCACGTGTCAGTGTGGCCAGGCCAAGTCACTCGTCCACACGCCAGCCAAGCGTGGCCGCAGCTGTGTTGTAAACGCCATGAGCACCTACAGCCAGTGGACTTCAGGTGTGGGAGATTTTCGTCAGTAACGTGGGTGGGCTTCATCCTGTAGGCTGAAAGGGCTTAAGAGCGAGAAGGAGGTTTCCCCGAGGAAGGAGGATTCCACCTGCAGGCTGCAGCGTCACCCAGCCCACCCTGGAGCTGCCCAGCCTGCCCTACAGGTGTGCACCTGCCGGTCCCCATGTCGCACGAGCTAATTCCTAGAAATAAGGCTTTCAAAGTGCGGGCAGCTACATAGCAACGCTCCAGTCAACGATGGACCCGTGTACATGGTGCCCCCAAAAGATTATAACAGAGCCAACAAGTTCCCACGGCCACCATAAAGTCACTGTTCGCGTGTGTGATGCTGCTGGTGAGAGCACGCCTCCTGTGCTCCCTGCTTAAGACTTGACACTGACAATAATGCCTATGCTACTGGTTTGTGCGTTTACTGCACTATACTATTTATTATTATTTCAGAGTATGCTCCTACTCATAAAAAAAAAAGTTGCCTGTAAAGCAGCCTCGGGCAGGCCCCTCAGGAGGTATCCAGAAGGCTGTGTCGTCTCAGGGGTGACAGCTTCACGCCTGCTACTGCCCCTGGAGACCTCCCAGAGGGACGAGCCATGGAGGATGACGGCAGAGACACTGGCAATCCCGACCCTGTGCAGGCCGAGGCCAGTGTGTGTTTGTGCCCCGGTTTATAACCAAAAAGTTTAAAAACCAAAAAACAAAGAAAATTAAAAATTTTTGAAAGATGCAAATTAATGCAGCCTCTGTGTAAGAGAATTTGGAGATACCCCAAAGAGCTAAAAATAGAAATACCATTCCATCCAGCAATAGCACTATTAGACTTCTACCCAAAAGAGCAAAAGACATTCTATAATAAAGACATCTGCACCCGAATGTTTATGGCAGCACAATTCACTATTGCAAGGATGTGGAAACAACCCAAGTGCCCGTCAATCCATGAGTGGATTATTAAAATTCGGTATATATATACAATGGAGTATTACTCAATTATAAGAAGACAGTGATCTAGCACTGCTTATATTTTTCTGGATTGAGCTTGAGCCCATTATCCAAGGTGAGGAGACACAAGATTAGAAGAATAGGCTCCACTTGTACTCGCCATCAAGTTGGTACTGACTGATTAACACTGTGGTGCTCACGTGGTAGTAATATTCTCCAGGAATGGGGGGTGGTGGGGGGAAGCTCACAACTACAGGACACGGTGAGCATTGTCGGGGGGAAAGCAGGCCTCTAATCCCTGCTTGGGAGAGGCAATGATAGAAAATGTAACGAAAATATTTGTACTCTCATAATATCCTGAAGTAAAAAAAAAAAATTGAAAATAGAAAAAAGCTTATAGAATAAGGATATAAAGTAAATATTTTTGTACAGCTATACAATGTGTTTGTGTTTTAAGCTATGTGATTACAAAAGAGTCAAAACATTAAAAAAATTAAAAAGTCACAAAGTATGATAAAATAGTTACAGTAAGTGAAGGTTAATTCATTATTGAGGAAAGAAAAATAAACCACAGATTCAGTGCAGCCTAAGTGTCCGGTGTTTGCAAAGTCCGTGGTAGCTCACGGTAATGTCCCCGGACTTCACAGTCGCTGGCCACTCACCCACAGGCTCACCCGGCGCCACTTCCAGTCCCACAAGCTCCGTTCGTGGTCGGTGCCCTGCACAGGTGCACCACTTTTATTCTTTACGCCGTATCTTTACTGTGCCTGCTCTATGTCTGGACGGCATGTTTAGATGCACAAGTACTATGTGACCATTGCCTTACAGTTGCCCCCGGTATTCAGCACGGCAACACGCTGCACGGGTTTGTGGCCCGGGAGCAATAAGTTACCCCGTATAGCCCGGGTGTGGAGCAGGCTGCACCACCCGGGCCAGGGTGAGTTCACACTACGGTGTTCACAGGATGATGGGGTCACCTACTGACACATTTCTCAGGACGTATCCATCGCTAAGCCACCCATGACTGTGATATTCTCTCTCTCTGTAGGTATGATGTGTATATATGTGTGTGTGTGTGTGCACGCACGTATGTATGCATGCACGTGTGTGTGTGTGTAGATAGCAGATGGTATACACACGGATGACAGGTATGAATATAATGGGTATAGATGTCCTCCCTGCAGGTCCTGTGCTCTGGAGGACCCTGACAACACACTAGGGCCAGCCAGGCATGTGGCCACCCGCACCGACAGGCGTGCTCTCTGCACCTTGCCGTGCAGCAAGTGCGGTGCACAGGCCTGGTGCACGACCCTCGCTGTCCTCCCCGTTGCAGCTGACCGCAGCCGCCCCCGCGCTTGTCCCCCGGAGAGCACGGGCCCCTCCCCGTCTGGCGTCCGCCGACTGCGCCGGCCCCGGGTCTCCAGTGTGTTCTCTGCCCAGGGAGACGGGTCCCAGTGAGCGGCACTCGTGTCTCTGGTTGACGGGTTTTCTTCAAAGGATCTGAGTTGATACTGCGTGTGTGGCTGCCCCGTAGCGTGTGAAGCCGGGGGGTGCCCCGCCAAGATGTTCTGGGGAGCCCCTGTCTGTCCCTGTGATAGCGCGGACACGCCAGGCACTGATGGGATATTAATAGAGCCCAGACAGTTTTATAACTCGGCTGAGGCTGTTTTTACAGAGGCAGCTGAGAGACTGGTCTGAACTGTTTTGATACCGCCTCCTGACTCGGGGAAATCCGTCTGCAGGATGTATTTTGAAACGTGAAGTAAAATACGGGGCGGGCTGCCCGGGTAGCAGGAGGGCTGCCGTCCCACGACGGTCCTGCCATTTACCTTTTCATCTGCCCCAAGCATCAGCGTCCCTGGGTTTATTGCAGGCGTGTGCCTGGGCTCGCGCTCGGTGGGGAACAACAAAATTTAAAGCTAGGAAACAGGAACGGCGACTGCGGCAGGAGAGGGTTCTAGTCCAAAGAATGTGCAGACACCAGTAGTCGTATTTTAGAGTGATGAGCTTGAAAACAGTAGGATTTCAATTTAGAGGCTGAAAAAGCACAGCTAAGTGTTCCCAGAAAGGCTTATCTGAGCACAGTTGGATTTTGCTAAGAGCTGCGTGGACCTTCGGGGTCAGCACTTGTGGCCACTGAGAACTCACCTCGATGTTGGATCGCGTCCAACAGACTGGAACGTGTGATTCTTATATTTTGACTTAATTTTTTTAAAAAAATACACATGTGCAAATCCCAAATCAAGGACTTGGGAAGAGTTAACTATAGTTATTGTGTTTTCTCCCCAGCTCAACAGTGGCAGTGGTGCCAGTTTTTATTTCTTCCCTTGTGCTTGGGGACATCCACCTGCCACTTTTTTTTTTTTTCTAAGACAGAGTCTCGCTCTATTGCCCAGGATAGAGTGCCGTGGCGTCAGCCTAGCTCACAGCAACCTCAAACTCCTGGGCTCAAGCGATCCTCCTGCCTCAGCCTCCTGAGTAGCTGGGACTACAGGCATGCGCCACCATGCCCAGCTAATTTTTTCTATATATTTGTAGTTGTCCAGCTAATTTCTTTCTACTTTTATTAGAGACAGGTCTCGCTCTTGCTCAGGCTGGACTCGAACTCCTATCCTCCCGCCTCGGCTTCCCAGAGTGCTAGGCTTATGGGCGTGAGCCATCGTGCCTGGCCTGCCACTTGATTTTAAATGGTTCTTTTGGGTGAACATCCACAAGGTGACACTTATTTGAGGGACCGTCCCATTTGGTGGGAGCCCATTCAGTGCCCCCTGAAAACCACAACGGACAAGTTGCGGGGGGGGGGGGTGCAGATTTCCAGGGTGCTGCCACCGAAGGCTGAACAATCTCACGTGGCCGTGGAAGGAACACCCCACCAACGCTGCCAAGAAATGAAACTTGCAGGGAAGAGGGAGTTAGGTCATAAGTCCATTGCAACTTTCCTGTTCTCCTTTGGCAACTTCACTTGTCTGACAGACTCTCACTGAGCAATGGCCACGTGTCAGCCTTTTATGTTCTAGAGACCAGCGCGCAGGGCCAGGGCGGGCAAGAGAAAAGAACATCTCGGTGTAGGAAGGTTTGGGGTACTGTGGGGTGTGGAGGAAGGGCTGCCTCTCTCTGCTCAGAAAAGTCTAGAAGGCAGCAGTCAAGGCCACAGCGGGCAGGCAAAGAGGGAGGCCGGGGGCCCGTTCTAGGCAGGGGAAGGCAGAGCGCTGCTTTAAAGGGGTCACTCATTGGTGAACAACCTGGAGTGACCTCATCAAGTGCACACCTGTCCATACAGAGCCCAGGTGGGCAACCTGGAGGACGGCGCAGGGCTCTCGGGCCGGATGGAAGGCAGGTGCGGGGAAGGCACCCTCCTTGGAGTTAAGGGCCATGAGTGGACATGATGTGGGAGGCGGGAAGTGCACCTGAATGCCCCAGCCCTCCTGCTTGGCAACAGAGTGACCGGTGGCCAGAGGAGGAGGGGCACTGGGAGTGCTGTGGGGGTGGGCGTCTGGGAGTCCCTGCGGATGGGGGTCTGATGGCTCTGCGCCCGAGTGAGCAGGGCGGTCTGAGGCTGCTCCCAGCACCACAGAGAGATGGACCACGGAGGACGAGTCCTGAAGGCCACCTGGAAGGCGGGCACAGGTGAGGGAGGAGGCGGACTTGCAGCCCAGGAGCCTCGTGGCAAATTGGCCCAGTGAGAAAACACAACCAAGAATGATGGCAAAACGTAGCGAGAAATAACTCCACAAACATCCAAAACACAATAGATTCTGCTTCTGGGTGTGTTTATTAATATCGTTTCGCATTAGTATACTGATTTCAAGTTCACAAAACGCTTTCATATGGATGGTCTCTTGTGACTATTTGAAGAACCCTATGAGATGCATTGGGAAAAATTTTTTTGATTGCGGTTCTTAGTAATATGTAACCTGAGACACAGAATTTAAAAGTATTTCATGCCAACGGCCACGCCGCCGCACATGCAGTCTGAAGTGTGTCGTCTGTGTTTCTGTCTCCGAGCTCCATGAGGTCCGGACCCCGGGTGGGCCAGCGAGCAGGGAGGGAAGAGCAGGATCACAGCACCGGAGCCCACCCAGGGCACCTGCATGAGGGGCTGTGAGCGCACGGGGCAGGAAGCCGTGCTGTGGCCCAGGCCGCGGGGAGGCTGCTGGAGAGGCCGGGCCTCCATGGGGTGCACGGGCGGAAAGAGGCCCCTGCATTTGCCAGACAAGACCAGGTAGGGAGGACTCCAGCAGAGAGAAGAGACAGACAGCCGTGGCCACGGCATCTCCAGACAAAAGGCTGTCGTCCTCTCCTGGGGCAGAAAAAGATACCAAAGTCATGTCGTCGTGGTGGCAGCTGGCAAAATCCACAGCAGGTTAGACCAGGACTACCGAACACTTGGCCAGGGCGCTGCGGCTTCTCTGGTTTTATCTGTTTGCCTAGCTGTCATTTGTCTCTCTCTGTCCCTCTCATGTAGCTATGCATCATCCAGCATGCACTTATCATCTCTCTGTACTGACCATCTACTCATTTCAGTACAGAAAGGTAAGTTTCTAGCATCCAACGTTGCTGAAGTGTAGAGCCACTGAACTCTCACACGCTCTTGTCCAGAGTGTAAGACAGTTCAAGCACTTGAGAAAACCGTTTCCCTCCAAACTTGCGCTCACATCTAACCGATAACCTCACAATTCCACTCCCAAGTATTAACTCAAGAGAACGGTCCCGACTGGCTGGACACAAATGAGCCAATGCCACAAAGCCGTGAGATGGCCAGGAGCCGCCCGCCCATCTCCTCAGCAAGGACAGCGGTCTCTGATATGTGACGCAGAAGGGACGTGTGCCCACGTGTGGGAGGCGGGTGCAGGAACACGGGGGCGTGGGCGGGCAGGGACGGCGCCAGGGGAGTGGAGAGGGTGGCCGGCGCCTTGATGGTCGCCGCTACGTGGACCACTGGGGACACGATGACAGCGCGGTGCGTGGTGGGCTCCGTGGGCTGACGGACATCATGACGTGTGAGTACAGCGGGGGAGGGGAGGACACTGACGTGGCCGGAGCCAGCGGTGGCCCAAACGGGCTGGTGCAACCCGAACTGGCACCAGACCCCTCTCCTCAAGGGGCTTCCTGAGAAAAGAGCCGGGGAGGTGCTGTCTCTGGGTGACAGCTCTCTGTGAAACAGAATCAGACGTGGATGGACGGAAAGAGACTTCAAGCGCACACCCCAGAACATTAGACGGGATTTTCCCCCGGGGTGATGGGTTGGGAGCCCACAGGTACTTCTGTCTTTGCCTTTTCCTTTATTTCCCTTTTCTTTCCTGCTTCCCACCCCTTTTGTTTCTCATCTGTGTTGCCTAAATTTCCCGCAGCAAACGTGTCGCATGTAAACGTATGAATGCAATTCTTGCCATTTTGAAAAGGGCATGTGTTAGATCCTCTGGTGATCTCTTGACAAGCAGAGGGCATGGAACAAAACCTGAGCAGGTTTGGAAAGCGGTTTTATTCTTGAGAGGCCAAACTAACCAGGAAGGATGGCCCTCGGGTAGCGGTGATGGGATTTTGGAAGTTCTTGGGATAAATTTTAGGGCCACAGATACACCACTTGACTTCCACAGGCAGCGACGTCTAAACTCTGCTACAGGACGGAAGCTCAGGGCGGCCAAGAGCCAGCTGAGGTCAGAGAACAGATTGGGAGCAGATGAATCAGAAACAGAATTCCTTATGCTCAGACTAAGATTATGAAAGAAAAATAGAAGAAGAGGAAGAAGAAAAGAGTTGATTAAGCTACAGTCAAAAAATGGTTAGTATTTCTTCTTCTTCTTCTTCTTTTTTTTTTTTTTTTTTAAGGAAGAGTCTCGCTCTGTTGCCCAGGCTAGAGCGAGTGCCGTGGCGTCAGCCTAGCTCACAGCAACCTCAAACTCCTGGGCTCAGGCGATCCTCCTGCCTCAGCCTCCCGAGTAGCTGGGACTACAGGCATGCGCCACCATGCCCGGCTAATGTTTTCTATATATATTTTAGTTGTCCAATTAATGTCTTTCTCTTTTAGTAGAGACGGGTCTCGCTCTTGCTCAGGCTGGTCTCAAACTCCTGACCCTGAGCGATCCTCCTGCCTCAGCCTCCCAGAGTGCTAGGATTACGGGTGTGAGCCACCACCGCGCCCGACAAAAAATGGTATTTCCTAACGCCCCACTGCTGGGACACCCAGCTCACTCGTCACGAGGTGTCACAACACTGGCAGATATATGGTGGCGTCTTGCACGGCGCTGAGGCATCAGGAAAACCCATCTGCATCTGCGGGGTGATGCACGCCGCAAACGCGGAAAATGTGTCTGGCCGTGTTAATTAAAGATGGAGCCACTTGGAGGAACCATTCACTGAAGCAAAAATATGTGTTCCCACATGGGGCAATTTCCCTGCGCCTCTCTTTATTTTTTATTTGCTGATAGGGAGAGACTCTTGATGAATACTTATGGGGCACTTCAGGCTTGAGTAGGGTTAATCTCTTTAGTTCAGGTGAGTTCATTTTCGCCGTGATTCACTTCATTGGCTATCTGTAATGATTATTAACAAGCTTAAAGACCTCTGGGAGATGGCGGATAAAAATGCGGTGCCAGGGAAGCAGGCTATCATTATGCTAATAGAGTCGGAATAATAATTACCAGGCACACGGTTTCCATAGGAATCCTCGGGACCGGGACAGGTCACCAGGTTAGAAAATCTCTCACCAGCTCTGTGTCCCAGGGGATACAACCCCCCCCACACACACACACACAGACACACACACAGACACAAATGCACATGCACTTTTCAATGGAGATAGTGAATGCATGCTCCTGTACATTGTTTTGCCCTTGCGCTTAGATGAATTCATAGCGAGATGAAGGGAGATGTAAAGAAATAACATTTATGTTTTTCATGCATCAGTGACATATTTTAATAGCCTTAAGTGTAGATTCTGTTAAACTATTTTTAACACCTTTTTCCAGATATTTCGCATGTATTCCAGTTGCTTATTTCATAAAAAGATTTGAACAGTATCCTGATAGCAACAAGAAAGGAATGAAGCCTATGCTTCCTTGTGGGTGAGGACACCCCGGTCTTCCTTTTATATTTCAACATATTACAGGGGTACAAATGTTCAGGTCACATATACTGCCTTTGCCCCACCCGAGTCAGAGCTTCAAGCGTGTCCATCCCCCAGACGGTGCACACCGCACCCATTAGGTGTGAATATACCCACTTCCTCCTCCCCTCCCACCTGCCCCACAGCCAATGAACGTTACTACTATATGTGCATATGAGTGTTGACCAGTTTAGTACCAATTTGCTGGCGAGTACATGTGGTGCTGGTTTTTCCATTCTTGAGATACTTCACTTAGTAGAATGGGCTCCAGCTGCATCCAGGATAATACAAGAGGTGCTAGATCACCATTGTGTTTTGTGGCTGAGTAGTACTCCATGGTATACATGTACCACATTGTATTAATCCACTCATGTATTGACGGGCACTTGGGTTGCTTCCACATCTTTGCAGTTGTGAATTGTGCTGCTATAAACATTCGAGTGCAGGTGTCTTTTTCATAGAGTGTCTTGTTATATTTTCCTCCTCTGTGTGTCTTTTTTCCTTTCACATGCACAGACCTTGTGGCACCTTCTTCGATGTCCACACCTAGGTGCAGCACACGCCACTGTCACACTGTCTTCCCTGCGTCCTCATCTGTCTGCATGTGGCGGAGTGTTCTTGAGGGCAGAGCCTGAGCCTTATCTGTCATGGTGTCCTTCTCCTGGCACGATGCATTGCACACAGATATTTAATATAAAGGCTTCTTTTTCAAATGCTGCAATCAGTGGCCAGAGATATTCAGTTAGTTATGTCTAGGTTTCCTGCACCAAGTCGATGATCTTTCCAGAATACACCCATCGCCAGGCCAATGTCAGGGGCAGGCTAGAAGCCGATGTTTGCCGAGGGTCTCTGTGGCCGACAGAGGATGCCAGACGCTTGGCGGTCACGATCTCAGCCACCGTGGCAAGGTTATCGTGGGACGGCGTGGAAGGCAAAGGGCCACTTCGGCCAGAGGATGCTCCCCCACATCCCGCTGGGTGGCAGAGGCTGGCCTCCAACTCCAATCCTGTGGGGATTGGAGAAAATGGAGCAGCTACGGGGAGCGAGGAAACATACACATGGAGACTTATCTTCTTAATGGCGGTTGCTGAGAGGTAGAGGCTGTGGATGATACTCACTTGAGGAAGAAAGGGGACGGGGCAGGGACCTCCAGCTCCCGAGGGGCTGATGGGCAGGTTGCTCCCTGGGGGCAGGTGACAGAGGGGCCCGCCCCTACCTGGAGGGAGTCCCTGTGCAGGTGCTCTGGAGAGCAGCTCTGGAGCCAGCATCCCTCTGGATTGTTGTCTGGGGAGCGACAGTCAAGGTGCCCTCGGTGGATAGCTCCTGTCGTGTCACTGGTGGCACCCCGTCACCCCGGGTGGCCTGGCTATTTGACAAGTGTGCTGCAGGCTGGCAGGTCCCGGCACTGGCAGGCGTGTGTCCCACCCCTGCCAGGACAAGACCCACAGCTCCACCAGCACACTGCCCGTGGCTCCCTGGTGCACATGCTGAAGCCAGGCCCTTTGCTTGCTGGTGCCCAGGTGTGGTGGCTGGGGGGACAGGGGACAGGGGGCGGGGGCGTCAGGAAGGCGGAGGCTGGAGGTGGTGCCTAGACTTGTGCCGGTCAGTTCTGCAGGGGCCCAGCGAGCCACCGCCGGACCCCAGTTCTCAGTGGAGACAGTGGTTCACCGTGTTGCCCACAGATCTTAAAAGCCAGAGGTGACCACCGAACCCCTGTGAAAGCTGAGAAATAAAAGGATTGTTCTCGAAGGTCAGCTTTTGGTGTCGTGTGAATAACGCGTTTTAAATCTCGATTTTGGTGACTTCACCAACTAGTTTTGCTGCCTCCCTAAACATTTCTATGCAAGAAATTTAGGTTACTGGCGGACTACTTCCCAGTCTCCACGCAGTGCTCTCACACACAGCCGGCCACCGCCATGGGTGAGCCTCGGGCTCCCGCAGGGAGTTGCTGCGAGTGTCTAGACCTGTGCTGCCGGCCCTCGGCCGCCGCACAAAGGCGGTTTGTGCCAAAGCCACAGCGATCTGCTCCCCCTTAAAAATCTCTAAGTTAGGCCGGGCGCGGTGGCTCTCGCCTGTCATCCTAGCACTCTGGGAGGCCGAGGCGGGCGGATCCCTCGAGGTCAGGAGTTCGAAACCAGCCTGAGCAAGAGCGAGACCCCATCTCTACTATAAATAGAAAGAAATTAATTGGCCAACTAATATATATAGAAAAAATTAGCCGGGCGTGGTGGTGGCGCATGCCTGTAGTCCCAGCTACTTGGGAGGCTGAGGCAGGAGGATTGCTTGAGCCCAGGAGTTTGAGGTTGCTGTGAGCTAGGCTGACCCCACGGTACTCACTCTAGCCTGGACGACAAAGTGAGACTCTGTCTCAAAAAAAAAAAAAAAAAAAATCTCTAAGTTTAGTGAAATTGAAGGAAGTACTCTTGCCTCATTTTGTTTTGAACACTGTAAATTCGCCTTCTCAGTGGCGAATCGTTGCACTTGCACCACTCTTCCCATGCCGGGCCTGGGCTCAGTCTGACGTGGGAGTCCAGGTCCCTGTTTAGTGGACGGCGGGAACGAGGGGTGGAACCACGTGGCGTCGGGTGGACCCTCCGTGGGGAACCACCGTCTGGAATACCTGCCGGGCACACGCGTGTCCCCGTGACTTGATTGGGCCCTCCTTTCCGCACGTCCTGAAACTCGGCCTTTCCAATGTGTCCACAGCGTGGCCCTGCGTCCTCGAGGGAGCCCTGCGCAGGGTTGCAGGCGTGTACGTGGGCTGTACGCGGCGTGCAGAAGGACGCGCACCGATGAGGAACTGCTGGCAGGTTCCAGCGCGGCAGGCCAGCGCAGACACGGATCCGCCTCGCCGTCAGACCCACCGGAGTCCCTGCTTTTGACCCGAAGTTTTTCCCCAGGACAAATGAGTTGTTTACTTTTTGAGACAGAGTCTTGCTTTGCTGCCCAGGCTAGAGTGAGTGCCGTGGCGTCAGCCTAGCTCACAGCAACCTCAAACTCCTGGGCTCAAGCGATCCTGCTGTCTCAGCCTCCCGAGTAGCTGGGACTACAGGCTACATGCGCCACCATGTCCGGCTCATTTTTTGTATATATATTTTTAGTTGGCCAATTAATTTCTTTCTATTTTTAGTAGAGACGGGTCTCACTCTTGCTCAGGCTGGTTTTGAACTCCTGACCTCGAGCGATCCGCCCGCCTTGGCCTCCCAGATTGCTGGGATGACAGGCGTGAGCCACCGCGCCCGGCCAACAAATGAATTTTAAGCATACCGCTTGGGTTATCTTTTCAACTAAAGTCTTTGCAAGAGACATTGCAACACGTACTTAGAAGCCTTATCTAAAAATTTTCATTAAAAAAATTGCATTTGATTAAAAGATCTTGAACCTTCTTTCCGAGTGTGTTTATATATGACCGACTAGGTCCGATAGAAGCGTGTGTTGTTTCAGCTCTGCCCATGTGGTGCAAACACCCCTGTGTCAGCCCTGTCTTCTTCCCTAGACGTAAGAATCCCAGAATACTTAGAAGCACATGATTTCAAGAGTATCTGCTGTCCTGGCGCAAACCTCGGAGACGGCGCCAGGACCGGCCGGGGATGCGAGGAGGCAGTCTGCGTGCAGAGCCGCGGCGCCGGGCGGAGACCCGCCGTGGACGGCTCTGAACCCTCCCGCCCTCCCCGTACCTGAGCACGGGAAGCTCCGTCAGCCGCATTCTCCATAAATCCGTTCCGTGTGTGCTCCACCCCTGCCCGGCGCAGACGGTGCTCTCCGCTGAGTGACGGGGCGCTGGAGTCCCCACGCCTGGCTGGGGCCGGGCCAGAGGCCCGCCGGCTCCTGGGGGCGCCCGCGCCGCCGCGCATGATGAATTTCTCCTCTAATGCGGAGCTGCAGGAAAAGCTGAACAAGGTGGGGGCTGTTTCAAGTGCAGGTCCGTTACGTTCCGATGGTTTTCTGTTCCGCCATCTGGCAACCATCTTCCGTGGCGATCAAAGGCGGTCCCCCTCGCGCGGGGCTGTCCCCGCGCCTCACTCCTGCGGGCTGGGTTGGCGGCCAGCAGCGTCCTCAGCCCACTCTGTCCCAGCCGGGTCCCAGATCTCAGGGGCTCGCCTCGGCCAGGCCGTGCACTGGGGAAGTCGAGGCAGGGCTGCACTCTCTCTGCGCATCCTCCCAGCACTTCCCTGTGGTGCCTCTTGCCCAGCGGGGGTGAGGGGAAGAGAAATGCAGACCGCAGACACCTGCCACCGTGCGGATGTTCTTCCGGCCTTAGCTGTGACCAGCTCCTGGGGGGCTGGCCTCTGTCACCCGGGGTCTGGTGTGGAGTGACCCAAAGTCTGTGAGCTGCTGGTGGGATTCTGAATATGTCTTCAATGTTATGAGCAGAGGTACTTATTGATAGCCTTAGCCACACTGGACAATCTCCAATTTTAGCAAATTGTGTTGTTTTGAAAGTGGCTTCACGTGTATCGCATTACGTTATTTTAGGGAACGTGTCCACGTGGCGTTTGGAACACACGGCACGCACACAGGTTTGGTGGATCGAAGGGCTGGTGTTAAGTGTCTTCAGAGCAACCTCCTCACCGGGCCCTCGGGTGGCTCAGAAGATCCCAGCCGGTGGGAGGAGACTCTGCTGGGCGAGGGGGCATCCCCTCCAGCCGGCTCTCCGGAGGAGCCGAGCCTTCGCGGCCAAGGCGTCTGTCCCCGTCGTCCCTGAGCCCCCACGGTCCCTCGGGAGGCGGGACTCAGCACGCCCGCGTGAGGGGGACACTCACGGCGAGCGCCCCGCTGAGAGCAGCCTCGGTGCCACGTGCCTTCGTGCCAGTGGGAGGACGGGCCAGGGGACCCTGTGGTGACGTTGGGAAATGGGCCACTGTGGGACACACACTGGAGGGGCGTGGTGTCCGCAGTCGCCTCTGCTCTCGCCGGTCCGCATGGTTTTAAAGCATCCTCCACTCACCAGCGACCTGAGAGTGCGTATCGCGCGAGTATTGCTTGGTAATTATTTGTTATTGATGAATGGGCACCTGCTGCTCCTATCACAGGCGGAGATTCCTTGTCAGTTAATTGCATGTAAATGCCGTGTTCTGCGTCTGGCCGTGTTTAGGAGACGGCGCTTTTCATCTGCTGCGGGGAATGCCTGGAATGCGCGGGGAGGCATTGATCTTCCCGATCATGGCGAGCAGGCCCCGCGCCCACGTGAGCCGGGGGAGGGTCCCGATCCGCCCGCGTGGCGTCTGCGATCCGGGCCCGGAGACCGCGGCCGCGCAGCCGCTCTGCGGAAGGCAGCTGGGGGGCTCGGGAGTGCTGGACGCCAGGATGAAAGCACCACAATTACAATATCACGTTCAATTATTCGAGGGCATTTCTCGCCAGATGGTGTTCATGTGTCAGACACGGAAAACCTGCTTTGTTCTGGCCGTGCGGTTGGGTTTCCGCAGGAGACCGGGCGGAGTCACCGGTCTCACGGCGCGCCGGAGGTCTCCTGCCTGGCCACGGTGCCGCTGGTGCCACGGACGAGGGGAGGCTGAAGCTCAGGGTGACCCAGGCCGGGGAGGGAGGGACCTGGCTGTCCACAGGCAGCCAATTGCGGGCTGGGGGAAGCCGAGAGCAGGGTGCCGCAGCTCAGGCAGGGGTGATTTGGATAAACAGAGGGCCCCGGGCTGCGTGGAGAGCCCGTAGCTGGGCCTCCGTCCACCCTGAGCCTGCCAGACGCAGGTGGGTCTTGTGAGGAGACCCAGGGTCCCCTCCATGGTGGCGGCTTTGCAGGAGGGTAGTGCACTCGTTCCTGCCCCCGCTGCAGACGCCGCCTGTGCTCCCCACGCCCCGAGCCTTTTCTACACGTCCAGCTCCCAGGAGCCCCACAGCTTACACGCCATCCCCGGAGCACAGCTCCTTGGCTCCTAAAACAGAACGCTCAGCCCTTTCTCCCCGACCCTGCCGTCGTTCGAACAGCCCACGTCCGGGTGGGTCACCAGCAGTGCGGCTCTGTCCCAGCCAGCGGTCCAGGAGTGGCCGGGCCCGGGCAGCTGCTACCCGGGGCTGCCTGGGAGGACGTGCAGGGGTTTCCAGGCTGCAGACGGGATCTGCAAGGCCCACCGGGCCCGGGCCCCACGTGCATCTCTGCACGACCAGGGCAACAAAGCCTGTGCCCTCCCCACCGGGCAGGTGGGCACAGCCCCGGGCGAGGCACCGCTCGGTTGAGGCACAGGTAACACCTTGCATGTGCGTGGCGTTCCTGCAGCCGGCATCTCTCTGGGGTGCTCTCACCCCCGGAAGGCGGGCCTGGGAACAAAACACCCCATCTCTTATGTCTGGCGCCCCCACCTCTTGCCAGAAAATAGACTCTAACCAAGCAGTCAACAATAGCATTAGTAATGATGATAAAATAAAAGTTTTTTTATAAAAAAGAAAGGGGGAGAGAGAGACATTGTGAGAATTGGGGACAAATCGTCTTCCTCGTGTTGTAAATATGGAGTGAAATTGACGGAACTTGATGAAGTGCCTCCAGGATATAAAAACGGAAACAAACTAAAAGGTTTCAAACCACATTTGTACCAGTTTCTGGAACATTCACCGCTCTGGTGGGATTGAAAGAGAAAGCAGTGATTAAATGGACTTGGACTCATGCGGACCAGACAGCCAAGGCAGTGCTGGTGTTTCCCAAGGTGGCCACTGGGGAAGCCACTGCTGTCCCCACAGTGTCCCTGCCACCAGGCCGCTAGGTGCAGACAGAAGTTTGGGGACAGTGACTCGGTTTGACCTTTGTCTCTCCTGGGGGCCCTGTCTGGCCAAGCCCAGCACATCCTTCCCCGAGAGCCTGGCTGGAATTGTCCCATCAGCCTGGAAGGTGGGCATCTCCCCGCAGGACCCGGAAGGCCCTGTCCCCACCCGGAGGGGCCACTCCAGTAGCGTGTCTCGTCCCCCCTCAGCACGTGTCCCCAGCGTGACTTTTTAGCAGCTGTGTCTTCCCTCGCACATCTTTACATTGGCATTTAAAACTCGCTGCCATGTCTAAGCAGTTGCAAAGTACGCAACTGTCGGTGAATTATAAATGTTAAACATCTTAAAACTTTGCCACCACTCTCTTAATTGCTTGGAACACTCACTGGCAACTCTTCAAAAACCCACGCACAGCCGTGAAATGTAAGGACACCGAATCCACCCCCATCCTCATCTGCTCAGAGGCCAGTGAACAATCTAGAATGTTAAACATGACGCCGAGTTGACACCCTCCCACGTCTATTTGGTGACACGTCAGCCAACTTTCCCTTAGCAGTTGAAGTTTCTGCCCATCTTCCTTTTCCTTAACCTCCATTTCCATTGTATCAAACCCTTAATTTTATCTGCTGTAATGCATTGTGTTTCTTAAGCCTTTGTATTGGCCACCCCATCAGTCTTCTTTGCAATGAAAATACATACACATTTAAATTTTACTTTTTTATAATGTTGTGTAAACTTTCCTTCTGGATTGAGTTATCACAGGAAACGTTATTTGCCAAGAACTGAGTAAAACGATAGGAATATATTGCACCTTTGAAAGTTATTGAACATAAAAATAAAGTTTTCTTGGGAGTGAATCTTCTCAGTACAACGGCTGTTCACTGAAAATTACTTAAGGCCAGAATGAAGCCCGATTCACCTTTGTTCTTTTTGTTGCTGTTGCAACAGACGGCGCACAGAGGTAGATGGGAGTAGAAAAAATTTGGTATGAAACATCTTTCAGGTTTCTGAAACTCTGAGTTATAGACCAAAATCACGTTAAATTATCTATCATGAAAAATTATTCTTAACGACCACCCGACAACTAGATTCATTCCTTCTCGAAAGTTGATGAGTAGGAAGAGCCGGGAGCTGCCAGGCTTGCAGGGGGTTGGCACCCGTCACCCTCTGAGCTCACCTCTTGATTGGCGCCCTGGGGTCTGCGGAAGGAGGGAGAGCGTCCCCCAGAGTGAGGTTCCGGGGGTGCTGGGCTGCCCTCCCCAAGTGGGCAGGGCGTCACACCCATCTGCGCCGTGTGGCCCGGAAGCCGTCTCCCTCGGGGTTTCCAACCCACGTCGAAGACTTTGGCTCCAGATCACCTGCAGTGACGTCAGGGCATTTTCCACTGTCATTTTGAGCAGGAACAAGCGGGTGCTACAGGGAGGGCCTGAGCAGCTGGCACGCTGGACGGAGGCTCCGGACACCCCACAAACGCCTGGACAACTGCAGGGAAGTCCAGTGACAACTCACGTGAGCCACCATCCCCGTGTGACTCAGGCCACGCTCAGAGGGAAGCCACCTTGTCCCTGTGGCCCACGGAGGAGGTGGCATCAGGCAGCCTCTGTGGTCGGGCCCCGGTTCTGCTTCCATCCACGCAAGGCAGAACAAAGCGAATGTGGAAACAGCTTATGCCGAACGACACGGAACGTTACGGCAGGTTCACAAACACACGTTCAGGGGTTGTGTGGGCCACACGCAGGAACTCAGACTGTGGTCCCTGGTTACGTTCTTCCGGGACATAGGAAAGATACTAATATAAAGAACATATTTTAAAATCTTCAGTGGTGTCCTAACAGATAAAAATACTTAGTAAAATTTTTCACTGTCCATTTTGCTCGGACGTTTCCTTCTGCGAATTTCCGTATGGAAAGACAAGAGAGCTCACGTTCCTACCCGTCTTCACAAGCAGTGTGTGACGTGGGCTCCAGAGTCTCTTTCAGAAGGAGAAGAGATCATGGCCTTGGAAGACGTTTTTGCGAGCTGCGCTGGGACATATTTCAGTCGGAGAAGAAGTCTGTCCACGTCCTGGGGCTCGGGTGGACACTAGGCCACCCTCGGGCGGGACGTTCCGGAATGACACGCCATTCCGTGTCAGTTACACCGGCTCAGGATTTTAGAAGACTCTTTTCAAACCTGATTTCTTACACAAATGCTGAAATGCTGGAATAAGTTTAGATTCACGGAGGAGTTGCAAGGGGAGCTCTGAGTGTTCCCGAGAATGCCTTGCCCGACGTCCCCAGTGCTGACGTCGTAAGTAGCCGCGGTGCGTTCACCAAGCAAGACGCAGAAGCTGTTCCGGAGCTGTTCGCTAAACACAGACGTGACCAGTGCTCACCAGTTCCCGCCAGCACCCCTGTTCCAGCCAGGGCCCTCCGGATCCCGAGTCTCGTGCAGCCGCCATGACCCAGGGCTCCTGCAGACTGGGGCGGTCCCCCAGGCGCCCCTGGCTTGTCAGCCCTCGGGCCGGCAACCTTGCAGACTGTCCCTCGGTGTGAGTTTGCTGGAGGTTTTCTCCAGGTGACGCCGGGGTTGTAGGTTTGGGGACAGAGGCCCAGAGAGGGGACGAGCCTTCCTGCATCGGATCAGAGATGCAAGATATCGCCAGACACCCCAGTGATGTCACCCGGGTACCGGCTCAGGTGCCACCGCTGGGTTTCTCGCCTGTAGCTGTGGGAAGGAGTCACAGAGCCAGCGGGTCCTGGCAGGGCAGGCGGCAGGGAAGAAGGTCGGCTCCACTCCCGGGAGACGAGAATATTTACATGCGTTACTGGGAACCCCCATAACAGAGACCCATCCCTTCTCTTCGCTTAGTGGTGACATTCGTTGTAGCTAAGAAACTCCCTCTGTATTTCACAGGTCAATAAAATAATCACAACCGACACTCCATGTGCACTCAGAAAAGGCTAGAACAACCTAACGTTTTGGTGCCAGTGGCTGAACTATTCCTCGCCAACACGGGCCCTGCCGGCGCACAGGCCCGGAGCTCACGCCGGCTGCGTTTCCCACGGAGGAGACGCGGCTTCGCTTAGCAAAGTGCACGTGACCCACCCCAGCGTCTTCGCGGGGAATTTTGTTTTAAGTCTGGGAAGGCCCTCTTGCTCTGTGCCGCTTGCTTTAATTTGCGTTGCCTGCGTGCTTGGCTAACTTTTGGGCAGAATCGAGTCCTGCTGTGGACTCTCCGCTGGAAACGAAGGTGATGTCGTCGGGATTCGATCTCGCAGCTCAGAGGCTTTGTGGCGTGCCCGCGGCGGCCGGCGGTGTCTGTGCAGAGGCGGACACGAGCCGCGCGGCCGGGCAGCAGCGTGCCTGCGGGGGGCTCTCCGGGAGGTGCAAATGAGGCGTGAGTGTTAGAAACGCGGGTCCGGTGCAGGGTGAGATTTTAAACAATCACAGATGGAGGAGGCTTGGCTGTAACTGACAGCAGTGTCAGCCCCAGAAAGGGACTTGACAGGCCTCCACGGACGATGATTAATTACCACGCGCCGTCTCTGGGCATTCCAGCTTCCTCCCTCGCAGCTCTCAGCTCCGGCAAGCGCCGTAGCTCCTGTTACAGCACACGGCGCAGGAAATGTCTCTTCGTTGCCCTGCCCCAGGGCCGCGCGCGGCCGGGAGGGCTGCTCTCACAAGGTCCCTCCAACAGGTGGTACCTGGAGGGGCCCAGGAAGGAAGCAGGCGGTAGGCGGGTCCCCGTGCGGATGTGGTTGTTGAGAGTTGACAGTGACTCACAAATGAGTCAGGCCAACAGCCGGCCAGCACATTAGCGCCGCTAAAAAAAAAAAAAAGAATTGCCTGAAATAGCCATAGCTTTAAGGACAACGATATAAAGATCATCTCTCTGTTTAATTGCTTTTATTTCACCAAAAGATGTGCAGTGATGGATAACATCAGGAGCCACGAAATTCCATTACGCAACTTTCCCTTCCACGCCCACCACCCTCACTGCGATTTCTCTCCTGCAACTCACGGAGCCGGGAGGCTCCACCAGTCCAGGGAGCCACAAAGCTTTGGGCAGGAGACGCAGGGGGTCGCTACAGGGGGAGGGGGGGTGACAGAGGCCTGTCGATCTTGGGGAAATGGGATAACGGCTTGAATCTTGGCCTTTGGGCAGATGCTCTTTACAACTTCTCTAAGGTTTTACTAAGTTTTACTTCTGGGCGAAGTACTTCTCACTTTTTAAATTTTTTTTGACAGCTTTACCAATAATTATAAAGCACCCCAAGTCCCCACACCTGGATGCAGTGGGGAAGTGACCAGTGGGGATCTGACACCACAGGGCCGTGAAAGCCCACTAAACCAGGGCAGTTTGGGAATGTGCAAAAACGCCCCAGATGCAGCCCTTTGAAACCGCACAGCCCCCTCCCCCGGGCGTGTCGGGACACTAGGGCAGCTGCAGGCAGATTCAGCCAGAGACGCTGAGAGTAGTCGAGTTTGCTGTTCCACCGGGGCCAGTTGAACGCAACATGGGAAGGAGCGAAGTTTGTCTCTCCATCCTTTTAGGATCTATGGCTGGCAGGTCCCTTCCTCTGCAGGCAACGCCCCAGGCTCTGCACCCTCCGTGGCCTCATCCTGCACACACCTGAGCCAGCATTCCCTGTTTTGTTCGGGGTTGGCTGTCCTGGCCAGCAGAGATGGGGAATCCTCAGGCTTGTGGTTCCTGATCATGCACACACTTGCCCCTGCTGGGTGACAGAGCCCATGCGTGATGCACGACTCTACATGGTTGTCCCTGTGTGGCTCCAGGGACCCAGCAACAGCAGGCGTGAGTTCCAAGGGGGGCCTAGGCCAAGTTCTAACTTTTCCATTCAAACCACCACCTCTGAAAAACAGAGTGCCTCCAGCAGGTGCCCTGGAGGGTCATACCTGGCCATGGTGGCCTCCAAGTTTATTTGTGGGGGTCCTTGCCCCCCAGGGTGAGTGGGAGGGGCTTGTCGTGCAGAGGCCCCCGTGGGAATCCGTCTGTGGCTGGGCTCTGCTGGGGCGGCTGGTGTGCTGTGGGAGTCAGCCATGCACAGCAGCCAGGGGGCGCTGCAGCTGCCCGAGCCACATGTCCAAGCCCCTGTTTAGAGGGGTGATTGGTGAGGAAGCTGAGCAGGTGTCCAGGACACCAGGCTTTATGGGAAGGACGGGTCCGTCCTGTCAATGTTCTTGCAAATACTAATCACGGCAACCAAGCAAAGAAAAACGAGAAAGGATACAATTCAAACAGCCAGAAATACGGTAACAAAAGATAGTCAGGCCCAGTTACCAGGGAAATGTAAATTATAGCCTCGTAGATTAACAAATATTGGAGAACACGAGCAGAACCAGTGCTGGGGAACTGTATGCAAGGACGGCTGCACCTGTGGAGCGAGGAGCCCGGAGCCCCACACACGGGGCGCTCGGTCTGACACCCGCAGGCCCGCGATGAGGACTCTGCCCCACCAACAGGGCTTGGACGGTAACGCAAAGTGACACCTCCAAACGGGGCCTCGGGGCAGCTGGCGAGCACGGCATCCTCCCGTCTAGACTGCCGGGACACGGGGGAGTCTCCCCTTCTATTATTTTGAGGAAACGCACTCCGCCACGAAGGAAGTCTTTTTTGATCAAGTTCTAACGTCCAATTCTCCACGGCTCTTTGGTTTTGAACAGCGAGAGCCCTGTTTCCTTTCTCCCACAATTAACATCCAGAGTTTTGCTCGGCGGTCTCAGGAGGAGCCTCCTTCCCCAGGCCGCGGCCGGGCTGTGGATGGCGGGAACTGCACGGTCCCTGCGGCTCGGGGGCTGGTGCGCCCAGGCCGGCAGCCCACGGGGCGTGCCCTGACCTCCCGTGGAGACGTCCGCAGCACTGAGGGCAGACGGGCGTCTCCCAGCCTGCCTCCTGCCTGCAGTCCTTGCAGACGACGGCTCGTGGGACGGCGCCTTGTGATCTTTGCCCTGCTTAGTTTCTGCAGCTGAAAGGGCAGCTGGTGTGACAGATCACCGTCACCCCGCTCTGGGCGTGGCCAGGCAGACGGCTCGCACCCTCAGCTCCACCAACAGGGGAGGGACGCCCGTCAGCGAGGATGCACGGCAGGAGGGGGTGTACTGTTTGCGCCCCCAAGGGAGGAGCGGGGAAACCAGGCCAGCATTGAAACCAGGGTCCCAGCCCCCAAGCTGTGGCTCTTCCTCCCACAGAGCCGCAGGCCGCACGGCACCTTCCCTACGTCAGATGTCCCCGCCATGCACGGACAGCTGTCAGACCGGCCCGGCATTTCCCACTCGTTGCTGGATCTAAAGAGACCTCAGATTTTACGTGAATTGGGAACGATTGGCTGACTTCGGCTCATTCGACAAACCAGGGAGAAAATGAACTTGCAAACTGCACAATTGTCGCAGAGCCAACACCCGCCAGGGTTAAGAATGGAGCTGCTCCCTCTCTCTCTCCCCCTCCCTCCCTCTGCCGTGTGAGGACACAGCAGGCAGCCATCTGCAACCCAGGAAAAGGACCCTCATCAGGAACTGAACCCTGTCAGAACCTAGATCTTGGATTTTCCAGTCTCCAGAGTCATGAGAAAATAACTTTCTGTTGTTTAAGCCACGCAGTCAGTGGTATTTTGTATAGCAGCCTGAGCAGACTAATACTGGGGCTGAAGCACGATTTATGATGGTGGGAGCTGGGGCAGCCACTTTGGACCACGCGGAGGAAGCCCTGTGCCAAGGACGGTTTGAGCAACTAAAGAGAAGGGCTGCAGGTCCTTAACAATCATGAGCTGTCATACCAGTTCTAGACCTCCTACCAGGACTTGTAGGTGAGAGAGAGAAATAAATTTGGATTTTGTTTAAGCCAAAAAAAAAAAGAATGGAGCTGCTACTACGTTTTTCGTGTATAAGAAACAGAGTCATGACATGCCTCAAACCTGAATTTTAAAAACGTCAACTAATAACATTTCTGGAACAGAGAGAGGGGGAAAAAATACGCAGGTTACAAAAGCATTGTTTGACTTGAAGTTTTCCTGACAAAACTCAGCCGACAGAGCTTCCTTCTGCAAGCTGTCCACCCGGGGAAATTCGATTTCCGGGGGGATTATCATAAAGTGAGACCAGGTTCGGAATATTTACCTTAAAAATGACATCATATATTGTCTTAAGTTTTCATCTCTCTTTCAAATCACTGTTTAGAAGGTTATGATACAACATCTATTTAATTTCCAAAATCTCCAATCCCGGTAAGGGTAGACAAATCAGCAATGTGGTTGCAATTTAGAATTATTGACATGCTGAAACCAACGGAAAAGCACAGTGCAATGGCATCGGAATCTGTTAAATGGTGACAGTGATGATGGGACAGCTAATACTTTTAGCACCTCTTCTGTGCCAGGCACTTTGCTATGTGGCTTTTACACGCAGATCATCCCTTCGAATCTTTACAGTGACACGGAAATGTGTTGTTTCCATCTGCAAAGCTTGGTTTTCAAAAGATGGGCGACGTGGGAACCTCATGTCCCAGACTGTATTTGCAAAGCAGCGACTCTCCCCGCCTTTCTCGCTACCCTTGACTGACTCTCAGGGGGAGGACTTAGGGGACTAATGGATTTGGGAAGAGGGTCTCATGCTGTCCTGCTGAGCACCTTCCTTCCACCTCCGTTCCGAGCTGCAGGGAAGTGGGACGCTCCTTTGTCGTCGTCGTTGCTTTTCACAGGGTCTTGTGTTCCCGCCTTCACATGAGACCCGCAGTCGGTCCACTTGCAGGGGGGAGCATTGGTGACTCCTTTGGGCTGCTGGACCAGTGCCCCTTTCTTCCCAGCTTCGTAGAAATACAAATGACACTTTGCTTCCATCTAGCATATCATTTCAGGCTTGGTTTTGAGGCTGAGAGAGGAAAGGATGGCGGCTGTGTGCCGGCCCCGTCCAAGCCCAAAATGGGGCCTCCCTGGCCCAGAGGCAAGTGTGTGGGGAGGACGCCCGGACTGCGGGGCAGCTCCCGGGTCCTGGCCGGGCAAGAGCCCTGAGGATCGAAAGACGATGTCGTCTACTGACGGTTCCACGATCACGCCCTGTAAGGTGCCTTGTGGAATCTGATGCAAGTGTCCTGACCGTCGTTTATTAGTTAGGAAACCTCTTCTTCCTATAAATTCCAAACTCTGTGTGCAAGGAAACCTACTTAGATCCTCTTTCTTCTGTCAAGGCTACTCTTACATCAGTCCAACAGATGTGTGTGTGTGTGTGTGTGTGTGTAAATACATTTATTTGTGGAGACCTCAGACAAGAGAGACGCGTGTACTTGCCTAAGTCATTCACATCACGGCTCACCTGAGTTCACAGGGTGGGAATGCCCCACGCTGCTGTCCGCCTGGTTCCCTGGGAGCGTGGGGGAGGGAGAAATGCATCTCCAGGGCTGGTGGGAGGACTTGGGTGACATACATGTGCATACTACAGTGTGCCGCCAGAGCTTGGTTCTTCCCAGCCAATCCTTCCTATTAGTGTACTTTCTGAGTCCTGTGGAATTTCTGTCTCCTTTTCTTCCCACCTTCTATAGAACACGTTCCTTCCCCGTCGCCCAGAGATCCTCACTGCGCACAGCGTTGAAGGCGTCATCCTTGCCCTCCCCTGCCAGCCAAACGGGACGTCTGTCCTCCCCACCCCCTGGACGCCAGAGGTCTGGAGTGTCCCCCTCCCACCCGGGCCTTGCATTTGGAAGGAGGGTCTCATAGACTGTCACTCTGAGGCCTGCCCACGGGGAACGGGGGCCGGTGGGGGCTGCGTGGGGACCCTTGTCGGCAACCCCGGTCTCACGCCCTGGTCTGGCTGGAGTTTCTCACGGTCCCTCAGTTTACCCCCAGCCCAGCACCAGCATCTTCCTGCTCCCCGCCACGCTCTCCTCCCCAGTTCCCTCCCTGGCGAGCGTCGGTCCCTCCTGGCAGTGACCGCAAACCCCGGGCGACAGTCCCCATGAATCCATTCAGGTAAATGGAGTCTCCATCCAGGTCTGCCTTCCTCAGTCATCCCACGTCTCGGCCCCCAGCCAGAGCGGAGTCACCCCGCGTGAGAAAGTGCATGAGTCAGAACAGCCTGTAACCCGCGTATCTTACTACACACATTGTAGAAAATCAACGTGGCCTGCTTTGTAGAACTGGCCACGTCCCATTTCCCAGGTTTTAAATTATGCACGAAGGCCTGTGTCTATAAGTGAAAAGTCCTGTTGGAAATGTTCAAGTTATTCTTCACGAATGTCTGCTTGGATATTGTTCTTTGTATCCTACCGTAGGAGTGAAATTTCAATTTTTAAACTCAAAGGAACCTTGTTGAACAACATTGTCATCCTTTTCCAACGAAAGTCTGTTCGAATCTCATTTCTTCACCTTCTGTGGTCTTAAGATAAACAAATATAATACACACATCCCAGATATTTCCAAGTGGAAACCTGAATTTTTTCCCTATGTTTGAACATAAATGTCGCAATCCCTCTTGTTTTTAAGCATCCTAATTCACAACGGGCACTGGACGCTGGCCAGTGTTCCTTGGTGAGATGCTGAGATCTTGGACACCTGCTACTAAACCTGCCTATCCAGTGAGCTGCTGGTGCCCAGTGCCGGCTGCCCAGGCATTGTAACTTCCTTTCTCCTTGCAGGGGGGGACCAACAGTCCTCGTCTGCAGGAGAAAGGGCCACGTCCCACCCAGGCGCTCAGCGTCCTTTTAGAGAGAGGACGGCTGCTCCGTGTGGAGTTGCGCCTGCAGCCTGCCGCCCAGCCCTGAGCCAGGACTGCAGGAGATTGGTTTCCAGCATCTGGCCTCGGGGACTCGGGTTAGGTTTCCAGCCATGTCTTCCTTCCTGGAGGACCCAGGGGGCCAGTAACACCTGGGATTTTAGAGTTTGTCCACAGACAGGATGGTGGTGGGGACAGGCAGAGCTCAGGTGGGGGTGCGTGGCTCAGTGCCCAGCAAGCCGTGGACTGGAGACCACAGCCCTAACCAATGACCATCCAATTAGGACGTGGAACAGAAAACTCTGCCTTGAAAGGCTGTAGAGATTCGACTGGGTTGGGAGAGGAAAGAGCAGTCACCATGATGGTCACTGTGAGTACCCGCCGCTGTGGCCTCACGGATGGTGACCTCTCTGAGGGAGGGAGCACAGCGTCAACCTGCCCTGCTGAGGCCCCGCAGGGGACAGGGGTGGAGGGCGCTGGGGAGGCTGACGGATCCTCATCCTGCCACTGCACGGTGGGTGGGCGAGGCTGTGCGCCAGGTGACGGGCACGGAGAGGGGGGCCGGCCGTGGGGCAAGGCAGCAGAGGCAGAGTCCCCCCGGGGAAGGTGAGAGGGACTGGGCCAGGTCCCCTGCCCCCAAATGCACCTGCCCACCTACAGCTCCACCCTGGGGACAGAGACACAGACATCAGCCCAGCGTCGGGAGGTTGCTCAGGGGACTCGAGAGAATCAGAACCGATACAGGGGGTGTGTGTGAGAGAGAGATTCATTTTGTTTCATTTTAGGTTTATTTTAAGGAATTGGCTTACACTTTCGTTGGGACGCCAGACTGAAGGCGCGGCCAGGCCGACTGCTGGGAGTCCAGGCTCCGCCCCGGGTCCGCGGCTGCAAACCGGGCGGAGTTTCTGCCTCTCTCGGTCTGGAGGCGGCTCTCTCCGGGGAAGGTCAGCCTTTGCCCCAAGACCGGATGTGGCCCACGCACATTATGGGGGCAATCTGCTTTAGCCCAAACCTCCAGATTTAAATGTTAATCCCATTTAAAGATGGACATCTGGACTCCTGTTTGACCGACAACCGGGCACCACAGCCAGGCCAAGCTGCCACTTAAACTTCCCCATCCCTGGGGGGAAGGGGGGCGGGCTTGACTTTTTCTTTGTTAATTTCCAAATATTACCAGGGTACAAATGTTTTTGTTAACTTGAATATCGCTTAAGTTGGGGTTTTCAGGGTGCCGATCACCAGAAGAGTGTTCATAGTACCCGTAAGGTAAGTTTTAACCCCTCAGCCTCTTCCATCCTCCCCCTTCTTGGTTTCCAACACCCTTTAATGTTGGAAATGACGGGGTGAGTGAGTAAGATAGGCTAGAAGCAGCTGTGCTTTATAGGAGAGCCATCCATACCCGCAGCCACCCAGCTACCCGTCCGCGGGCTACCGTCCCCCTGCCTGGTCTGGCGGACAAGGAGACTGCTGCCTAGAGCAGGGGAGTAACTTACCACAATCCACCCCAAGAGGAGGGCAGTGCTGAGCTGGCAGCCAGGTGTGTCTGTTCCCACACTCCCAGGTATGCGAACGCACTGCAGGGACGATGAAGACTGGAACCGCCCAACTGTGTCACGAACTGGACAGTTTGCGTGAAACAGAGTGACGGCTTTTGCCACCTGCACCTTACTGCCTTACTGTTTCCTTTCAGGCTCAGGATGGGTGCATTTGGGGAAAAATAACTTCCAGATGCCAGCTATCTACACAAAGAACAAGGGCTCTTTTTTTTCTGTCCGGGGTTTGGCAGGTTTGGCAGGTGTCTGAGCTTGATCACCTGTCATTAACGTGTGGCTCTGCACCTCTGGGTCACTGCTATGAATTATCCCTCCTCACGTCCCCAGCACCTGGAAAGATGGTTTACTACATAGAATGAAATAATAATTCAGTTATGTATTGACAAGCAAAGCAGTATATACTTACTCCATGTGAAGGGAGATGAATATTGCTCAGCATTATTTAAATAATAGGTATCTCAATAGACATACAAATCTAAGTGGACTTAATCCATGTGTATGTGAGTGACAAGCACGTCCTCCATGCTGTGTGGCCTCAAGTGACCACAGAGCAATCGATCTGGTGTTTGAATTGCCAATCAATGGAAAGAGTCGTGCCATGGTTGCTCTCGGGGCTGGAACCCGGAGCCCGTGGACTTTGTTTTGAAATGATCATGAGTGACCATCTCACTTGGGCTGTCTGCATCCCTTTGTAAAATATACTGTAAACCCCAAAACCTGCCTGCCCTCGATCGTAGAAATAAACATCTCTTTCTCTGGTCTTTTCCAGTTGCTTGTAATAACACAGAAACAGTGTAATTGTATCAAAAATGAATCAATCAGATTTGAAATTCTAGACATTTTTGGAAAAGAATAACATACGATGAGAGTTTGAAAATATAATTGTGTATGTATGCATGAGCTGGGGAAATAGAGGCTATTACTGTTTATTATTTTTGTATTTTCAGTTTCACCCCATGAAATACTATGCAGTAACCTTCTAGCAGATTTTCCATAAAACGTAACTCTCTGACTTAACGACCAGCTGGCAGGGCCTGTTCTCCAACTGGCCGGCCAGTGGATGATGCTTTTTGTGAGCATCTCTCCAGCAAGCACCCTCCACACCATAAGTAGCCCAAAGCAGCAGCCAGGAGGGCCAGACATGTGGGGTATCTGCAAAGGATGTGCCTGCAAGTTTAATCAGTGTTCTTGCTAGCACAGGCGGGTCTAGAGTTTAAAAGGGGATAGAGCAACACAGACTAAAAAAGTTAATGATTCAATGTTTTTTAAAAAAGTTTTAACCCTTTGCACTCGGATGTCGAGTGTGATTCAAAACGGTTAGCAAAAATTATAGAGATTAAAATTACTCTTTGAATGTATCAATAATTTGAAATATAAAAAAATCCAAATGAATAAGTTTGTATGAAAAGAAACTCCAGTTTTTATTCTACTGCTGCGCTTTGTAAAATCTGGGGTATTTAAAAAATTAAATCCCGAGTAGAATAAAGGAATCGAGAAAGAAGCAAGTGAGTGCAAAGAGTTAATATATACACACATAATTTTGCAAAAATACTTGAGCATCACAGTAACATAATGCTGATTTTGCATGCAGTTTTTCTTTTCTTTTGTGTGTGTCACTGTTATACACCCTATCTCCTCCTCCTCGTCATCCCGAAGCAGCCTCATGTCCTCCACCCCAGAGTCTGGTGAGCAGCCAGTGCTGACACACTCAGAGGCCCCCATGTAGACAGAGTCTCTGCAAACATGCACTTCACACACACACACTTAGGGTTTTCGTTTGCTTTGCAGAAGTGAGATCACACATTACAGACACTTGCCTCCATTTTCCTTCCTGTTGAATAATATCTGGTGGATGGTGTTACTGGACATAACTCTAATTCATTTTTTTGAAAGCTTATTTATTTTTTAATGCTTCATGATATTAACCCACCGTAACAATTTAAGGATTCCTCATTCTTTGGGCATTCACTTTGTTTCCAATGCTGGACACTCTTAGCAACAATGTAACAGTCATTTTTGTGCTTACATCTTTATATAATTGGTCTTTTTATTTCTGCAGTGGCCTTTCAGGAGTGGGATTGTGACACTAAAGCACCTGCTTCCAAAGTTGATGAGCGTGGCCGGGGGCTCTCCAAGAGCTGAAGGCCTTTGCCCCACACCCTGCCAGCGATGGGTGTCTTCGGATTTATTTTCTCCATCTTGTGAAGCAAAGACGTCTACAGCACTGTGCTATAACTCATAGGGAGTCTGGGCACCGTTTCACAGGTGTGTTAAACATGTGGATTGTTTCTTTGCAAATTCCATGTTCATGGTTTTTGTCAATTTTTCTATTGGATGTTTATCCCCTTTTGATTTCTCAGGTTTATTTTTTTTCTTTATAATTACAGATAACACTCTTTCTATCCTCTGCTTTGTAGACACCCTTCACCCCCCCCACCCCTGCCTGCTAGCTGACCTTTGTGCCAGTATTTAAGCTGTCCACATCCTCAGTTCTTCCCCTCTGGGTACATGGTCAGATGGTACCCGATTCCCTCTGGGAGGTGGCTGGATCCTTGTGCCTTACTCTGAATAATGACATGTGATTGGAAGTGAGGCTTGAAGAACAAGGATGCTATATGCCATGTTTGCTTCCCTCTGCCAGGGAGATCAGTAACTTTCCATGTGGCGATGCCCCTAAGAGACTTCATGCTGAGTGGGGATGACATGGGGGAGTGAGTGGCCCACCCCAGGCCAACAATAACCCAGTGGACACGGAGCCTGCCCATGTGTTGATTGCAATTGCAGAAACAACCGCAGGTGTTGCTTACCGCATCACTTTAGTTCATCCTGATACAGAAGGTGTTACATAGAATCAAGCTGCACCTCTGAAAGAGAGAAATGGCGGTAGATGGAGACAGACAGATGGCAGATAGATAGATAGTTATCTCATTGGTTTGAGGCTGATCGGCATGAGATGACTGTGAAATTATCAATACCTGGAAAAATGATGCTCATCTTATGGTGGCAGAATGTTTGCAAATCTAAAGTTTGTGGCAACTTGGGAGGTAATAATAAGCACATAGCTCTAGGGGGACAAGACAGAGAATCAGAATATTTTCGTGTATTTTGGTTGCTATTGTCTGCAGTCAGAGGCTGTTGCAAGAGAGAAAGAATCTTTATTTCAGAAAGAATTGGACCATTTGCAGGCAGGAATAAAAGAAAATAGAGTTAATACAGATTAGAGCAGAGATAAATAAATAGAAAATAGGAAAAAATAGAGATAATCAATGACAGTAAGAGTTGATTCTTCAAAAAGATGAACAAAATTGACAAACCTTTGGCTAGGTTGACTAAAAGAGAGAAATTTCAAATAACTAAAATCAGAAATGAAGGAAGGGAAATTACAACCAATTTTACAGATATGAAAAGAATTTTAGGGGAATACTATAAATGATCCACAGCAATAAATTGTATAACTTAGATAAAATGCATAAATTCTTAGAAACACACACTTTAAGATCGAATCATGAAGAAATAGAAACTCTGAACAGACCTACAACTAGGAGATTGAATCATTACAAAAACCTCCAACAAAGAAAAGCACAGGACCAGGTGGCTGCACTGGTAAATTCTACCAAACGCTCAAAGAAGATCTAACACCAATTCTGCACAACCCCTTCCAGAAAGTTAAAGAAAAAGGAATACTTCTAAATTCATTCTATTAGTCCAATGTTACAGTGATAACAAAGCCAGAAAAAGGCATTACAAAAAATACTACAGAACAATATCCCTGATAAATGTGATGCAAAAATCCTCAACAAAATACTGGGAAACATAATTCAATTAAATTCACATTAAAAAGGATTGTGCACCATCATTAAATGGAATTTAGTCCTAGAATGCAAGGATGGTTCAATAGGTAATAAGTCCCTTCCATTTACCACATTACAGAATGATGAGGGGAAAACATATGACACACTCACACAAAATTCACCACCCGTTCTTGATAAAAACACACAAGAAATTAAGAATAGAAGAAAACTACCTCAATGTAATAAAGGTCATATTTGGAAAACTCCCAGCTAGCATCATGCTGAAAGATGAAAGAGTGAGAGCTTTTCCCCTAAGATCAGGGAAAAGACAAGGGTGCCCACAGTTGCCACTTGTATTCAGCATGGCACTGAAGGCCTCCCAGGCCAATCAGGCCAGAGAAGGAAATAAAAGACATCCAAGTTGGAAATGAAGAAGCCATAATCTCTATTAGCATAAAACATGATCTTACTTTTATAAAACCCTAAAAACTCCACCAAAAAACTGTTAGAACTAATAAGTGAATATAGCAAAATTGCAAGACACACACACACACACAAAAACTGCAAAAAGCAATTGCATTTCTGCACACTAACAATAAATGATTCAAAAAGGAAATTAAGAAAACAATTCTGTTTATGATGCTTCAAAAAGAATCAAATACTTAGGAATAAACTTAGGCAAGGAGGAGAAAGACTTGTTCAGTGAAAACTCCAAAATGCTGCTGAAAAAAGAAGACACAAATGAGTGGTAAGCTGTCCCCATTCATGGAGTGGAAGACCTAATATTGTCAAGAAGTCGATAATACTCAAAGCATTCTATAGATTTAATGCAATCTCTATAAAAATCCCAGTGGTATTTTATTTACAGAAATTTAAAAAAAAATCCATCCTAAAATTCACATGAAGTCTCAAAGAGTCCTGAACATACAAATAATCTTGAGAAAGAAGAACAAAGTTGAGGAACTTTTACTTCCTGGTTTCAAAGCTTACTCCAAATGCACAGCAATCAAACTATGGTGCTTGCAAAAAGACAGACATAGAGACTAATGGAATCAAATAAATAGAGATTCCAGAAATAAATCCTTACGTGTTTGTTCAAATGATTTCTGACAAGAATTTTGAGAACACTCAATGGAGGGACGACCATCTTGTCAGCAAATGGTTCTGGGAAACTGTATACCCACTGGACACGGAGTGGCATTGGGTCTTTACCTTCCTCCATATACAAGAATCAATGCAAAATAGATCAAAGTATTAAACATAAGACCAAAAGCTCTAAAACTCTTAGAAGAAAACAGAGAGAAAGCTTCACGGCATTGAATCTCACAATCTTTTCTCGGAGATGACACCAAAAGTATAAGCAGCAAAAAAGTAGATTATTAGGATTCCATCGCGATTAAAAACTTCTGTGCATCAAAGGACACTATCAACAGAGGGAATAGGCAATACACAAAACGGGAGAAAATGCTGGCATTTCACATAACTGATAAAGAGTTAATATTTAGAATATAGAAAGAATTCCTAAAATTAAACAGCAACAAATTTAAGAATGAGAAAAGGACTTGAACAGACATTTCTCCAAAGAAGATATAGCCATGGCCAACAAGCACATGGGCAGATGATGCTTGATATCGCTAATTATTGGGGGAATGCAGTTGAACCACAGGGAGATACCACCTCACGCCCCTTAGAGAGGGTGACAATAGCAATCGTTGGCAAGTACAGGGAGAAACTTGAGCCCTGCTGTGCTGTTGGCAGGGACGTAGGGGACGGAAGGACCTCATGCTCGGTGAAATAAGCCAGGCATAAAAAGATAAACACTGTGCAAGTCCACGTATGTGCAGTACCCAGGACACGCAAACTCACAGAAGAAAAAAGCATTGTGGTTGCCAGGGGCTGGGGCACAGGGGCGTGTGGAGCAGGAAGCGCTGGTCGGACTGTGTAGAGCTCCGCTTTTGCATGGTAAGAAGAGTGTTGGAGATCACTCGTGTAACTGTGCGAATATTCTTAACACTGCTGAATGTGCATGCACTTGGAAATGGTTTAAGACGAGTCTCATTCCGGAAGCTGTCAACACAGTACCATAGACTGGGTGGCTGACAAACAGAAACGTCTTTCCCACAGTTCTGGAGCCTGTGCATCCCAGATCGGGGGCCCAGCGTGGGTGGCTCCTGGCAAGACCTCGTGCAGATGTGACTCCTCATCTTGTCTGCACATGGCAGGGAGAAGCAAGAGAGCCCTCTGGGGTCCCCCTCACAAGGGCAATTGTGACCCTCAAAAAGCCCCAGCTCCCAACACCATCTCACTGGGGGTGTGGACTTCAGCATATAAATTTTCGGGAGACACAAACATTCGGTCTGTAACAGATGATTTTAAAAAAAGGAAATTGGATTTACAATTTCAGGGGCTTTCGGCGCTGGAAGAGGCAGTTGCCTGTCATCCTCAAATGACAGAGGCAGAAGTAAGAATGTCTCAGAGCAACCGAGGGAAACTGGAACTTGGCTTCGTGGTGAAGATCAAACTAAGCATATGGTCATTACACGCATTCCGGAACATTCTGAATGGACGAGGGGATCTCAGAGCAGAGAAACAGCAGAGGGTGTGGTGGCCAGCAAAAATTTTGTATTTGAAACAGTAGCAACGTAGAGCAGAGACTCTGTCACTGTCTCTGGCTCTGTCACCCGAGATGCCCTTAGCCATGGGGCAGAGATAGAGCAAGTGTGGGGACACGTCTAGACAGCAATCACACGTGTGGCTTTGGCACGTGGAACCCACTGGCATGTGACAGAGATGAGGAACCACCCGCATCCGTGAGACACTTGCACTGTCAACAGAACCCCCAGGATGGACTGAGATTTCAGACGACCCTTAAACCACTCACCGGTTCTGGGCAAGAAGTGGGATTAGAAAGTGCTCAGCTTCCAAGAGAGTCACGTTCTTACTGTGGTCAAGAGTGAAAATAGAGACGAAACAGTCTTCCGGGACTCACAGGAAACAGTATGTATGAAGCTCCCGCCCAGAACCAGGGTCCAGGCAAGGAAAATCATGTGCTCCCAGGATAGGCAGCTCTCCAAACACGTGTCTAGAAGGGATTGCAAATTTTCTTAGATCCAACACGGACTGCTCATCTCACATTCTTTTCAAATAAAGCATTCACTGCCGTTGTCCTCTCCCTGCTCCGCCGTGCAATGCCGTCGTGGGGACTGACACCGGGCTGGGAGCACCGGATCCGTCTCTTTGGGCGGCTTCTCAGGATTTGAAGCGAAGGCTCCACCCGTCCACAAATCTCCCTGACTTCTGGCTGGTGCCAGGACTGGGTTTGAGGAGAGGCGGAGAGGCCGAGGACGTTGTGTAGAGGAGGGAAAATAAACCAAATATCTGGTGACCAGAGGGCACAGCATGTGGTCTGAAGAGCTGTTCATCGATATTTCTGGCTCTTCTCATTTGAGCTCAGGTGGGATTGTCCTCTCCTGTCATCTGTGTCGGGCACAGTCATGTCATTGGCTCAGTTGGTGACATTTCAGCAGGCCACCTGTGTCCTCTGACACCCCTTTGAGGAGCTGCCAGGAACCAGCAAACGGCTTGTTCTGTGTGCTGCAGGTGGTGGCTGCAGCCACCCCCGTGGACGGCACCGCGGGTGAGAGGCGAACCTTCCCGCTCGAACCGCGGAGATGTGTGCGCTGCCTGCCATGCTGGCGTGACCTGCTCCACCCTCACCGAAGCCACAGTCGCGTGTGTCCACGCTGCCTTTCCCTGCGCAAAAGCGTTCAGCTTCTTCCTTGTGGTTCATTACATTCAGCTTTCATTTATTTCATTTGCTGGGAAGATCTCCACACTCCACACTCCTTGACACCTTTCTAGTCTTCGTGCTTCCACTTCATCCCTGGGACGGGATCCGACTTGCCTCTCGGGCCAGTGCTGGACTGCTCCCTCCGCCCGCCCCCTCCTGCCCCTGGCCCGCACCGTGCACGGGAAACAACCGCACGAGTCTTTTCCACTGGAAGGCAGAGTCGATGCAGTACGGCGAGCTTGCCCTGCTGACGGAGCCTGACCAGGTGTGTCTCGGGGAGAGGCGGGCCTGGGGATCTCCTTGGCTGTCCAGTGCAGGCTGTTCTCTGTACACCGCCCGCCGCACATGCACACGTTGGGTCCTCTCACCTCCACCTCTTAGAATTCTTCATTTATTGCTCATTTATCAGAAACAGCTTTCTAGCCACACTGCTTTTGCCATTCCCAGGAGGGAGGAACCACGTTGGGAGATATCTGATCCACGGGGTCACTAATGCATCACGCTGGTCCCCACGTCTCTGCCTCCCCTGCCCCCCCCACCTGAAAAGACCAGTGACACATCTTGTAAATCACTGCGCTCACATAGGAAGTCTTTCAGAGCTACAAAATGCCCGCAAGTCTGGAGGTAACTTTCCTATTTATGAATGGATGTAAGACTCGATCTCAAAAATTACTGGAATGCAAAAGGAAAAAAAAAAAACTGACGTGTGCTAAAAGAACGGAAAGAAATAGTCCCAGTCTGTGCTTCTACGTCAGACACGACATTCCATTCATAGAACACGTGAGGGGGGAAGCGTGCCGACGTGTGTTTTGACGTGACCAGAGTAGTCTGTGCTGTTGCAGCTGTCACTGCCCTTATTGTCACCAGCTTGTAAGGGAGACTCTTTACAGGGATGAGAAGGCCTGTTCGTCTGAGATCCGCTTGGAAGTTTAGAAAGAATGAACCTGGCTGGAGGGGACACCCAGTGGAGTTTAGAAACAGCATTTGGTATAAACGCGTTTTGCCTTTAACTCTGACGGAAACACTTTCAGTGCCGTGTCCTGTCTCAGCAGACATAGGGGAGCGCGGGGGCTCCTACTCTGAGAAGGTGACACTTGGGGTGAAGTCAGGAGACCAGTGTGTGTGGCTCTCCGTGAACCTCGTGAGAATCTGCTCTCCTGGCCCACAGACGGGGCGGGTGCGGACCCGGCTCCAGGTCTCCGCGTGTGCAGGTGTTCTGAGGGAGGAACGGGCTCCGGAAGGCAGAGTGGTCCAGATTCGCCCTGGTGTCCCCAAACGCTGCCAGCCTCTGGTCCCCACCGTGCCAGCCCTGGCCTCGCCGGCAGGGAAGGTGCAGAACCAGCCTCTGCGAGCCACACCGATTTGGGTCCCCACCCCTGCAGCGTCCTCTCTCCCACGGCCAGGGCAGAGATAACGGCCGACTTCCCATCCCCCAAAAAATTCAAACCAGCATTCGGGGCGTGTTTGGCTGAGGCCACGCTCGAAGCCCCAGTTTTCTCATCACAAGCTGCTGAGCGTGGTCGGCGGAGCAGCATGTCGGGGGGAAGTGGGTTCAGCTTCCTCAGCAGTCGTCGGCGGGGGAGGTGGCGAGAGAGATTATCCACTTTGGCAGCCGATGGTGCCCAGCGTGCCGCTGTCGCTGAGGCCCTCGAGCCCGCCGCTCCTATTTTAGGAAGGCCGGCTGTCCCGCTATCGGCGGCCGCACACGGCATCACGCCCCGGCTATCTGGAGAGGGCGGCCGGGCCAAGTGTGAGGTGAGGGAGTGCCGTGTCCACGGCGGACAGCAGCCTCCCCCCGCCGGGAGACACTCGTCCCGCGTTGGGGCGGGGGTTGCGTTCAGCGCAGGAAGAGGTCACCGCGACAGCCCAGCGTGGGAAGGACAGAGTGTCCATCTGGGAGGGGCTGGCCGGGCCCTGCGAACCCCTAAAAAGACTGAGCGCATCACGGGGCCCTCGAGAACGCCGGCTGTCCTTGGAGAGACGGGCCTTGAGGATCTACATCCGAGCGTGGCTTTGGATCCTTAAAAATTAAACAACTCCATTGAAATAAAATACTCTGTTTTTAAATACGTACTGTGGATGAGAACTTTTGCCCCAATTTGTAAAACTATGGTTTATTGCTAAAACAGCCTCAGGGTACAAGTACAAATGAAATGACATTAATTAAAATACATAAAGACAGCAGAAGGGATAATTCTATAACGAACGTTCAAAAGAACAGGGGGAAAAAACGGAAAAATCTGTCCTTCTCCCTTTGGAGAAAGCGCGCCCGGAAACGCCGGGTGACCCCAGCCCCCAGCTCTTGGGACCGGCCCCGGCTGGTGTCAGGACCACCCGGGAAAAACATCCCGCCTTAGTTTTCCGAAACGTCGGGAGCTGGAAGCGGGTTTTGCTCGCAGGTCTCAAACGTCACAAGAAGGCAAAGGAACGTGGCCCCTCTGGGTTCCCAGGCAGGAAGGGGGAGGAGGCCCAGCCCCCGCAGGGTGTCGAGGACGCCGCTGGCCTGGTGGGTGTACAACCAAAGGTCCCCGAGCCGGCCCTGCCCACCCGTCCTTCCAGGGTTAGGCTTGCTTCCACGCAGGGGTGGGTGGTGGCGGGGACCCCAACACTGGAGTCTGTCCTCTGGGCTCTGGCGGCCGGCAGTGGGGTTTCCAGGTGACTTCTTGATGGAGGAGGGGGACAGGTTGACCACAGGCAACGAAGACACTCTCGGGACGGCACCTCGAGGCCCTGCAGGTAGGAGGCCGGGCGGGAGGATGGCCGAGGGGAGAGAGGCCACTGGGCGTCTCACCGCGGAGAGCACTCCACGCGGCAGGACTGTGGGAAGCGGCGCCGACGACAGCAGGATGGGGTGGAGCGTTTGAGCGCGGCCCTGTTAGCCTCAGGCAGGGCGGAGATGGACGGAACTCAGGTTCCCGAACCCCAGCCCCAAATAGCCAGCCACGGCACAGCTCTGCCTGGCTGCTGAGCAAAACGCATTCCAGTCGGCATTCTGGCCTGAAACCCCGGGTGTCCCGGTGCCCAGTGGACAGGCACGGAGACCGGCGTGGACCAGGGCCACGTGGCCGGCACCGGAGGCTGTCACGGGGCTGGCGTCGTGCTCACTTGCTACTCGGGCTCCCAGGGAGGGAGGACGCAGAGGGAAAGGCCCACCTGCCTCGTGCTAGCAGTGGCGACGAGGACATCTTGGCCGTCTCTGCTCCCCTCGTCACACCCACTCGGCTCCCTTCCCCTTCCCGAGACGTCTGGGACAGTTGTCCTGCCTACCCGGGCGGAGTCTGGGCGGGTCCCACCACCCCCGTGCGCCGGCAGGAAGGGAGCCGCTGCGTCCTCTCCTGTTGACAATTTTATTCCTCTCCCGGGTCACCCGAATGTGCAGCTCACCCGGGGCGTGCCCACCAAGCTGGTGTTTTGTCCTTTAGGAGGGCAACAAAGGTAGGGGTGTGTGCGAGAGAGAGAGAGAGAGAGAGAGAGAGAGAGAGAGAGAGAGAGAGAGGAGATGGAGGTAGGGGCTAGAATTTAGAATTGGTGGTAGATACAGGACGACACTCAGGACTCAGTTTGAGGATTCTTGTATCCAATGAAGAAGAAAACTAATGTTGCCCTTTAATTGACTTTTAAGTCCCGTTGAGAATTACACACACACACACACACACACACACACACACACACGCGTATTTGAAGTTGCAATTGCTGTTTTGTTTTTATTTGTTTAGTTCCTTGAAAATTCCCGCTTGTTCTACTCAAGCCAGTGGTAGAACAAACCCCGCATGGCGGGGACGCCGCTGCCCGCCTGGGCAGAACCGGACGTTCTCGGGGGACTCAGTACACGCGGTGGGGCTCTCGGGGGACTCAGTGCATGCCGTGGGGCTCTCGGGGGACTCACTGCACTCGGTGGGGCACAGGGACAGGCCCCGGGGCACCCATGACACTGTCGAAGTGTGACACCGCTGCCATACTGGCCCGTCCACCACTGAGGGCAGGGCCGTGACCCAGGGCACAGGACCCCGGAGTGCAGGTGGAAGTGGGGGCGTCACTTGGATGGAGAAATGCCAGGGAGAGCGCAGCTCGGGGCCGGGAGTCCCACAGTGGCTGGCACGCGCAGTCGGCGTGGAGATGATTTTCAGGGACTCTCCTTGCATCGTGGTCTTTTCCCATCCCTGTCCCTGTTTCACTTACTGCTCAAGATTGTGGCCATGTCTGTGTCCATATAGATCCCTATGACGGCATCAGTTTCTCTCTCTGTAGCTGTGTCTACACCGAATCCATATTCACCTGTGTCTATACCCATATGCATGCCTGTGTCCATATAGATCCATATAGATGGCATCAGTTTCTCTCTCTGTAGCTGTGTCTACACCAAATCCATATTCACCTGTGTCTACACCCATATGCATGCCTGTGTCTATACCCATATGAATATCTGTGTCTATACCCATATGCATATCTGTGTCTATGCCCATATGAATATCTGTGTCTATACCCATATGCATATCTGTGTCTATACCCATATGCATATCTGTGTCTATGCCCATATGAATATCTGTGTCTATACCCATATGAATATCTATGTCTATACCCATATGCATATCTGTGTCTATACCCATATGAATATCTGTGTCTATACCCATATGCATATCTGTGTCTATACCCATATGAATATCTGTGTCTATACCCATATGCATATCTGTGTCTATACCCATATGCATATCTGTGTCTATGCCCATATGCATATCTGTGTCTATACCCATATGCATATCTGTGTCTATACCCACATGGATATCTGTGTCTATATAGACTCCTCTCTCTGTTACTATGTATCTGTATCTGTATTGATTTCTAGATTTATGCCTGTGTCTATGTCCATTCTCTATTTCCACACGTGTAACTGGATCTACACCCGTGTTCATATCCACATTCCCGTCTGCATCCGTTTGTACCCAGCCTTAGTTTCCCAGGGCCGACACCACAAAGCACCACAGCCCGGTGGGTTAAACGACAGAAATGTGCTCTCTCAACGTTTATGGAGCTGGGAGTTTGAGGGCTTCCAGGCACAATCTGCTCCAGCCTCTTTCCGGAAATTTCAGCTTCTTGTGGCTACTGACAACCGTGGCTCGTAGCAGCATCACCCCCATCTCCGCCTCCACCTCCACGTGGCGTCCTCCCTGCGTGCGGCTGTCTCTGCGTCCAAACTGCCCCTTTAGTAAGGACGCTGATCTGTTAGGACTCGCCCCTACTTCCAAGTAGGGCTGCACTCTACGGTGCTGGGGTCAGGAATCCACACCTAACGACCGTAGGTGTGTCAGCCTGCGTCTGCACCTGTATCCAGCTATCATTTTAAATGCAATTAGGGAAGAAACAGAGAAGTATAGAATGAAAATATGCTTCATAATCTCACACCTGGAGATAAGTATTAATAGTGCAATAGCTTTCTTCTTTCAGATCATTGTTCCGTATTTTCCGTATTTTATTTCACATAGTTGGAATAACATTGCAGTTATATTTTCATGCCTTGCTCTTTAAGTTTGTATCACACAAGCATTTTCCGACATCATTAAATGTTCTTAGTTGGTTGCCAATGTTCATTCATGTAACTTTGCCAAAAGGTATAAAAGCATCTTCCAGTGTGGCAAGACGCGTAGAACCCCGCAATGCTGTGGGACGCCAGGGAAAATCTGTGTGCAGAATGCTTTTCTGGACTTAGAGTTGGTCTAGGGCTATCATCTAACATCGGGGTACGATGTCTAGAAGTGTAGATGCCTTGAGGCTCCTGAAACCTCTCCCCGAATGGCTTCCAGAGAGGTCTGCCCGTGTGTGTCCTGGCGTGGCTCTCACCGTCCGTCTGTGCCGTGAGCGGGGGCTGCCAGGACAGCAGAGGCTGCGCCCCCCTCCCCCCCCCAGCACGCGCACCCCACCCCTTCCGCACAGCTCACGTGCAGCCTTGGGTGTCAGAAAAGGCGGGACGCCGTCCCAGCGCCCGGAGACCGCTGATTGCTCACTCAATCGGACGCCCCCGAGGAATTCACACAAGTCATAAAAATTGTCACGGAAACTGTTGACTTCAGGTGTGTCCAACATCCCATGGACAACAGAAAATCCGGGTGATAATGTCCCTCGATACGGGGCTTCCCCTGGGGATCGTCTGGGAGCTATCAAATTCCTCCGGGGTGACCGAGACCTTAATAAGAACTCCATCGCCACACAGAATTAATCTCGGAGTCTCCGTTTCGAGTATCAGAATGCACGCTTGGCTCCTCAGCACCAGCCCTTCTTCTCTGCTAGCTCCTTCAGAGAATCCGCTCGCATTCTGAGAACGGGCGGCTGCATGAAATTGGTGAAACCTGGATGTGAGGCGCTTTGGGTTCGAGGCGCGGCATTGACTCGGGTGCCACTCGTTGGCCGTGGTGATCGCCAGTGAGACCACACCCCGCCTACTCTGCGATGCCGATTGCCCCACGGTGGGCTGGGAGGTCCCGGCTTGGGCCGCAGGATGCAGAGCCCCGTGCGGGCGTCTCCCACGGACTTAGCGGGACCTTCCTTTGCAAAAAAGCAGCTCACGGTTAGCTCAGTGCTGCACCTGTGAGGTGTCCGGGACGAATGCTTGTTGAGAAGCCTGGTTTGGGGAAGCTCACGCGATTGGCATAAGGACGTAACTACCGTCCTTATCCTCTTTGGACCTGCCCAATTTATTAACATGAGGAAGCCGTGGCTGGCGCTTGGGAGCCGGGCCTCATCCTTGCACCTGGCGTGATGAGGACGCAGAATTCTCCTGGGCGTCGGCCACAGGGAGCCCCGAGTGCTCCCGGCGTCCGGGCTGTGGGCCTCACGACCAGGTGTCACCCGCCCTGCCGCCTGCGTGTCTGCTGCCACGGGGTCATCCTCCCTTCCCTGGAGAGGAGGCCGCTCACCTCCAGCCTCCACGTCCTCCCTTCCTCCTCCTGCCCCGCTCCTGTGCCCCCCAACCGGGCTGGCCAGATGGGCTCCGACTGCAGCGGGTCTCGAGTCTCGAGTCTGGGCCTCTGTGCGCAGTGATCCTCCCACACAAGCAGGGCCTCGGGGGCTGGACTCGCTGCTCCTCACCCGCGTCCTTGAATACACGCTGCCACGGAGATTCAGACCACAGAGACCCACGGGCTGGCTTCCAGGCCTTCGCTTTCCTGAAATGTCTCGTCTCCTTCCTGGCATTAGGGTTGAGAGGACTGTCCTGGAGGAGGAGAGACTGCCACGGGCACGGGAAGGTTTGGGCTTGACAGAATCGGACGCGAGGGCACAGTGAGGGAGAGGCATGGTGCCCTGAGAAGAGGCGCCAGACTTGGGGGCCGAGGGCATCTGCCAGCCTGTGACTTTTGCTCCGGTTTCTGATGTTACCGTCCCCCAGTGACAAATCGCTGAGCCAGACTCCCTTTGGCCTGGCCGGGGGACAGGAGTCTTCAAAATCTCTGTCCCACGCGGGACCCCAAACGCGTGGGAGAGGGCGTGGGTTAGGCTGGGTGGGGAGTGTCCAGGGTGAGCCCTCCCACCCCGCTGCCCCGTGCCTGGGGGTCAGTCCCGCTGGTTCCCTGCTTCTCGTTACCATGGCGAAGCTCTGAGGGGACGGATCTGAGTGAGGGAGCAGCCCACAGACCTGCGTGGGACAGGACAGCTGCCGCAGGGACGGGCTCCACCCCTGCTGGCTGCTGACATCAGCCTTTAACCAGCTGGGTTCTGAGAAGTTGTGTTGGGATCATTTTATCACCTTCTTAAAAAAATCTTGGGCTAATACTCAAGTGTTTTCACTAGGAGAATACATCCAAACAAAGCACCATGTTTCAGAAACTTTAGGAAACAATGACGTTCACCAGTTTGATAAGAGGAGACCTTTGTAAGAAACCCGAGAGAGCCGAATGCTGTGTTTAATACTGGGAGCTTGTTTTGATTTTATTTGTAATGCCGTTTACGATAACAGCAACCCTAATAACCGCGCTTGCATTTTTCCGGGGTGTTTTAACCCTTTGCACTCGGTTGCTTTTTTCTCGATTCCTTTATTCTACTAGGGATTTAATTTTTTAAAGACCCCAGATTTTACAAAGTGCGGCAGTAGAATAAAAAACTGGAGTTTCTTTTCATACAGACTTATTTATTTGGATTTTTTAATATTTCAGACTATCGGTACATTCAAAGAGTAATTTTATTCTCTGTAATTTTTGCTAACCATGTCCAAAGGGTTAATGAATTGCTTTATTGGCAAAACTGCGGTGACATTCCTGGGCTCCGTGGCATGCGTCTCTGAGGCCCAGCCTGGGTCTCACAGGTGCTCCCGCTGGCCAGGGCCCTCAGGACGTGACCTCCGCCCCCGCTGCCCACTCCCCTCGGCCCCAGGCTGAGCGCCTTCCCTGGGGCTCCTGTTCCTGCTGCCGTCTCCTCCTCCTGCATCCTGGGTGAGTAATCCCCTCCCTGGAGCCGGAGCCGCCACGCAGCCGCCACCAGCAGTGGCCCCACCACCGAGCCCCCCCCCACCCCGGGGCCTGACCCCTCCTCTCCTGGCCCCAAAGGAAACAGAAATCAGTTTCTTACTGCGAGGCAAAGTGTGATGATACCCCATAAAGGAAAACGTAACCTACATTTGTCAGATGAGACCATCATCTCTGACCATCTTGATTTGTTTTCCCTGAAATTACTCATTTTAATACAGGTGATTTTTGCGTGTGTGTCCTTTGCATGTGCTCATAGATCCAGGTGCCCCTTGCCTGGAGTCTCTTTCCATTCCATGTACCTGTCCCCGAAGCGTGCAGCACCGACATATCACACGTTGTCGCGTTCTTCCTGCCTCCCGCACCTCCCAGGTGAGCTCTCGGGGCTGCTTTAGTTTTCAGGTGAAACTAACTAAGAAGATTTGTCGCAGGCAGCAGCTGGGCTTCTGTTGGCCTCATGTAACACTTCTGTTCTCTCGGCAAATCAACTCTGGTAGCACAGTAAGAGGTGTGTATTCAAACGCTCATTTCTAAAATCCCAGAATAAACACGCTCAACAAACTGAAAGAACGTTTAAAAAGGCATACAAGCAAAATGCTGGTTAACTGCGAAGCACATATCTGGCAGGCAATTGTCATTAATCTTTAAATTACGTTAACAATTAATCAAGATGACTGTAAGACACAGTCATATATCTTACAGCAAATCTAATAAAAGTGATTAGATAAAACACACAAAGTCAAAATATGTAAGTTTTGCCCTGGTCGATCCCGATTAATCTCACATGTGAGATGCTGACGGTGTTCTTGGGGTGGAAGACGTCCCTCGTCTCGTCCAGAGCTTTCCTGCACACTCCGGTTGATGGCAGTGATGTCTGCATGGATTTCCGTTTCCAAGGTGAAACGTCTTCCCAGATCAAACTTGGCTTCAATTCTCTTCCTCAAAGCATTTTGTGGGTATCGCTGTGGAGCTACAACTTTAGGGTCACCTTCCCGATCTCTCAGCAGACAGACCCCGCTTGTTTATAGCGCCCCACAAGGACCGTCCGACTTGCAGAGCTCTGCTCAACTCCAGCGAAATGGATGCAAAGGAATGTTTCTCTGGGCGGTTAAGGATGAGGTGCGATTAAGATTTCGTCACTGATCACCCAAAAGGGAGCAAGAAGAGGCATATGTAAAATAGAGCCTTGAAATTGGAAGTGTTTGTGTTTTCCAGTGCTGGAGACTAGCTGTTTCATAAAGGAGAACCTTAGTGATGCTGACTGATGTGGAGCGAGGGGGTGGGGAGCCAGCGCTGGTGCTGTGACGCTGGTAAGTGGTTTTGCTCCTCTAGCAGAGCTCTGTCTCTCTCTCTCTCCTTTCTCTTCCCTTCTCTCCCTCCCTCTTTCTCGTTCTCACTTTCTTTCTCTTTCTCTGTTTCTTCCTCTCTCTGTCTCTCCACAGAGAGACAGAGAGATGATGACTCAGGAGTTGGAGGTTGCAGTGAACTATGAGGACTCCTGGGCAACAGAGTAAGACCCTGTTACAAAAAGAAGAAGAAGAAGGAGGAGGAGGAGGAGGAGGAGGAGGAGGAGGAGGAGGAGAAGGAGAAGGAGAAGGAGAAGGAGAAGGAGAAGGAGAAGAACTACTACTCAAAATCTCTAGAAGAAAGATTCAAAATTTTTGAAAAAAAAAGAAATGAGAAATATTCGAAGTGATGAATATACTGATTACTGACTGGATCATTATATGTTGCAGGCATGTATCAAAATATAATCTGAACTCCAGTAAAAGGCATAATCATTATGTATCAATAAAAAAGTTAACAACAATGAGAAAGTTTGAGCTTGGGCGGGGACACAGGACTGGGCGCCTGGTGTGGACAGCGGCTGGTGCCTGCAGGGTCCCACACGCAGGGGCCAGGGCCCCGCCCGGCAGCGCCAGGTAAACACCTGTGCAAGGAATGGATGAATGAATGAATGATCGTCGCTAGTTCCTCTATCGTCAGGACGTGGGCTCCTGTAAATCCCGGACGTCACAGTAGGGACTTTATTCACGGCCTCAGCCCATCGAGGCGGTTTTAGCAGAACGCCAGAGTCCGAGGTGTGAGCGCCTGTACGTCTCAGGGTTCTGGACGCCGAAGTCCCGGATCGAGACACTGGCAGATCCTGCAGACGCCGCAGGCCCGGCAGGTCCCCCGAGGCCGTGGTCCCCCAGTCCCAGAGGGCTCCTCCAGCCGTGTCCCCACTCCATGGAAAGAGGGGGCTCTTGGGGGCACAGACCCCATTGCAATCACCCCCATGGGCTCCTCCTCAGGATTCCACATGTGAGTTGAGGGGGCACAAACATTCAGACCACAGCGAGGCTGAAGCTGTTTCTGAAAAAGTATCAACGAATGCAACCGTGCACGGCGCCCTTCCAAGGCAGCCCCTGGATGGCGCCTCCAGCCGGGCCCCTGTCTCCCTGCCCCTCCCAGCGTGGACTCATGGGCTGCACACAGCGCCTCCAGCCCTCCCCACACAACCCTCCCCACAGTCAGATTTAGGCTCCACTGTCCAGGGCAGGACAGAGGGCCTGGAGTCTCAGCCCAGACACCAGACCGCCTTGGATGAGGTGAAACATGGCTGGAACCAGGTATTGGGGTGCTACGTGCACAGGTGCCACCCCCGGACCCTGTCAGGAGACAGGCCAGCACCCCCCAGGCCAGCACCCCCAAGCCTCTGGGCCACCCCTGGAGCACCCTCACCCCAGCCTCCCCGGCCTCACTGCTGGAGAGTGTGCAGGGCGCTGGCCCACTCCAGCACCTGCGGGGAGGCTCTGAGGAGCCCATGATCTCATGCATGGGGAGAGGCACCCAGAGTGGGGAGCTAGTGAGTGCACTGAGCCCCTGGAAGCCAGGGCTAGGTCACCCACCTGCTTCCACTCCCTGGGCCCCTGGCAAAGCCCCTGGGCGGGGGTGGGTGGGCAGAAGCAGGTGAGCTGCTCACTCCAGGGAAGACGGGGCTGTGTCCAGGGAGAGGCCTCTGCGGGGCCCCCACTGCCCTGGGGAGAACCTTGGAGAGGACACTGCCAGCCAACAGGCACAGGGACCTGTCAGGATACGGTGAGCACCAGCTGTTCCCGGGAACCTGGACTAGGCCCTGCCCAGTCCCTCTCCCCCAAGGCCCCGCCTCCACTGGGCCCTCCAGAGCAGAGCCACCTGCAGCCCAGCCAGCCAGCACCCAGCGGAACCAACCTGCTCCTCAGAAGTGGAGGGGGGTGACAGGCCTTCCCGGGGTTAGGAATGTGCCCACCCAGCTCCCCAGCAGTGTCCATTTGCACTTGTTTGGCCTTTTCTCTTAGAAAATGTTTCCATTCCCATTCTCCCCACCACCCCACCAGCCCAGGAGCCAGGGCAGAGGCGGCTAGGCCTGGCTGCCGACTCTCTGGATTGCTCTCCTCCTGGTGAGCGCTCCAGGCCACAGGACAAAACCCAGACAGCTCAGCTCCATCCGTGGAAGTCTGTCCCTGACAATCCCTGACTGAGCACACCTTGTCCAGCCGGGTGTCCACACCCCATCTGAGCTGTGACACTTCCTCCCTGGGCCCCTGGAGCTTCCAGCTTCCCTGTCACTCTCTCCTTTAAATTCTTGTCAACACCTGGCCTGTCATCTACCACTGGTGTTGCTGGGGGACTGGGTCCGGGTCTCCCTTTGTCTGACAACAAGGCTCCACGTCCACATGGAACCGTGAGTGCAAACACAGGGAAGTGTCTGGAGCTTGGCGGTGGGTGGGAGCAAGGTGTCTGGGTAGCAAATTGTCAGAGCAGAGACAGGGAAGGGGAGAGACAGGCGCTGCACCTGGGGAGCAGCATCTTCTTATAAAATGTGGTGTAAAAATAAGGTGGCATGGGCTGTCACCTTGCTCAAAATTACTTAAAACCAGAGGCCCAGGAGGAGTGTTGGTGGCAACTCCAGCTGACACCGGAGTGGTGGCAAGGTGCTTGGGGCTGTAGCTGTCCTGCAGCTTACCATGTCACCAAGCTGTTCCAGCAGGCATGTGGGTGACCAGCCCATAGGAAAGGCCCTCAGCAAGACCAGCCAAGTCCACCAGCCTCCTCTGCCCTTTGATCGGAGGTCCTGTTCTAGAACCTACTTTCCCCGTGTGACGCGGCCCACAGCCCTCGGACTGCACCCTAAACCCACCCCAGCCCTGGCTTCTGCAGACGGTGGGGGTTGGGCCCCACAGAAGGCAGGGGACTGGGCTGCCTCTTCTCCTCCACCCTGGAGAAGCCCCTGGAGGCGAAAGTGCTCAAAGTCAAAGGGGAAGAAAGAGGAGTGGAAGAACTGAGGCAGCCTCAGCCCCTGCAGAGAACTGATTTTCCCTCCAAAGTGCTTAACAATGAGCCGGGAGGGTCACAGGAAAGGGCAGAGACCAAGGCAACAGGGCGCTGCCTGGCGTGGAGCCACCCCGCCACCCAGCCACCCCGCCACCCCACCATCCCAGCGTTTGCACGGTACCCAGCGCCTCTGCCCCCTGGGTAATGCCAAATGGAAATGGGGAAGGCAGTTAACGGACTCCCCAAGCAAACCACAAACGACCCCAGGGTCGTGTCCAGGGCACCCTGTCGTCCTCTGTGCCTTGGTCCCCGTGCCAGGCCTCGCTTGCTCACTGTGCAGTCACAGCCCTGGCTCCCAGATGCAAATTCCTCCCCCTGCACCTTTGCAAAGGTAAATGAGGATGCAATGAGGCTTGACTGGAATGTTCTTGCTGCCAGCCTCCCTTCTTCCCAGCGCCCCCCGCCCCCCCCCCAGGAGGCAGGGAGATGCTGGGTCCCCACAAGAGCTCTGGAGGCCCCCTGGGGAAGTCGGGCGGGACCCAGGCCTCTGTCCTTGCAGCCGCCATGGGCTCCACCGAATAAGACAAGGTGACGATGTGCAGGCCCCCCCGGGCGCCCTGTTTACTTTGTCGCTTGATGGATGTGGAGCCCTGACCTTCCCCGGCTACCTCTTCTCCACTCCCCAGCCCCGGCCCCTCCTGCTTTCTGTCTCTTTCTCAGTTTCGCCACATTCTACTGTGCAAATAGCAAAATCCCAAAAAGGTAGGCAGAAGTGCTGTTTGAGATCATTAGCTTAATTTGAGCTGAAAGGTCTTTGTTGTAAGTTAGGGAGGGGAGGGACCTGGGGACCTTGGCGAGTGTTTTGCTGGCAAGCTTGTTGAGATATGACTGCCTTTGTTGTGATAATCTGAAATTAATTTGCACTTGAACCCATCTTTCTTCTGGGCTCAATTTAAACACTGTTATAATTATGCGCCCTGCATGAAATTGAGAACAGACCCTGATATGACAAAGCTGAATATTTTAATTCCCCAGGTACAGAGGGCTTTTTTCCTCACTTATCTCACAAGGTAATAAAACAAAATGTTCCGGTGCACATGCTTAAGAGAGAGGTATTTGCCTGAGGGGAAACAGAGATAATCAGTGTATCGCCACACAGCCACTCTGTACTTTCGCAGTGGGTCAATCGCTCTCTTTTAAAGTGATGTTAAACTTCTGCTAATATTAGTTGATTTGTACCTGGAACGATATTTAAAAAAAAAAAAGTGGAAATGGTGTGTTTTATTCTATTTCAGCCGCTCCTCATCTAAGCGGCTTTGTCTCCAACATCCATTTTTCTCAGATTTTTTTTTTTTAAAACACTATTAAAGGCTACCTCCTAATATGCACAATTGATCTTGGAAGAGCACCTTTCTTGTTCTCAGTGTGGGCTGTAATATCCTTATCAGCATTCTTTTAGTTTTAACCCAGATTAGTGTTTTTGGTGAGGAATCTCATTAACTCCAGCGGGCCTATCTTCCTTTGTGATTGCCTTTGGAATTGTAATGCACTAAAAGGCCAGCGGGGCCTTCCCCCGGGCACAAATTCTTCTTTAAATCAGCCTTCAGCTTAGAGTAACAAGGCAGGCTCGAAAAGAGACATTCTGAAAGGTGGGGGGGACTGTGGGCTCCCCCTGGCTGGAAGATGTGGCCGGGAGTGGCCGGGAATTTGGAAATCCGAGGGAGGTGCCCAGGGGCCGCATGTTTACCTGCCCCCTGGAGCTGGGGGCTGGGGCCTGTCAGCCACCCTTGCCTCCCTCCCGGCCCTCTGCTGTCCCCCTGCTATCTCGCAAAAACACCCAGCCTGCCCTCTGAAAAACAGCCCTAAACTCTGTCCTGCTGCCCACTGCGGTAGGAGACACTGTCACTTCAGCCATAAGAGACAAAGACGGCGGCAGGCACCTGCCTGTCAAGGGCAGAAACTCACCGCCTGGCATGTTTTGTGAGTGATTATAGCACCGGGGACTTGGCTTATGTTAGTAACAAAGTTTCCGAGGGTCGAAATCCATATTGATTTGAAAAATAAAATATTTTGCACCTAAATCATCACTTTTATTCTATTGCTCCTAGTAGGACGAGATGTCAACAGTCAATGTATAGAACTGACCTCATCTGTTAGAAATTTTATTTTAGAAAAAAACGGATGAGTAATTGGGTACCATAGTATTTTTAACAAAAAATAATAATATGTTTGTAGAATGGCTTTATCTCCTAGGAGCAATTGTTTTGCGTACTCTGCTGTAATTTCAGGGGAAAAAAAAAGAATCCAATTCTAAGATTGCGGTGGGAACAGGACTGTGTTTATTTATTGTTTCGCAAGGCCCATTAAAATGTGCACATGAGTGGCCTTTATGGTCTTTGGTCACTTTTCTCACTACATCATTTCAGGCAAAGAATGGAGGCGGCACTTTAGGGTCCCATTCAACCGTCCCTCTGATGTCCCCCCACCCCCAGCAGTTGCGTGGGGGCTTGGCTGCACCTACAGGGACTTGGAATAGATGTGGGGCCCGATGGCTCAGCGGGCAGAGACGGGTGCTCCCACTGCCCTACGGCGGAGGTGTGCACCCTGCTAGCACATAGGCAGGAGCAAGAGCCATCGCACAGCACAGGTGTGTGTGCCTGACGTCCTCTGGGGCAGAGGTGGCTGTGCTTATCATACGGGGACCTGCGTGAGCCCGACGTCCCGGCAGAGGTGCAGCCGTTCCCGTTCTCACGGGACATGTCTGCGCGCCAGCTCCCATGCAGAGACCTGGGTGCGCCCTGCCACGCAGAGGGTGTATGAGCCTGCCACAGACAGGGATGCGGGGGCGCCCGTTATCATATGGAAGGACAGGTGCCTGGCGCCGTGTGGCAGAGACGTGGACGTGCCTAACCGCACCTGTCAGAGGGGTGGGTGCCCAGCACTGTGCGCAGGAGGCCTGGGTGCCCCGCTATGGTGGAAGAGAAGCCAGCGTGCCCAGCGTCCCCCCGAGCAGGTGTGGGTGGCCCATTCCCACGTGGTGTGTGCGTGGTGCGTGCGTGTGAGTGTGCAGAGCAGGGGCGAGTGCACCCATCTCTGGTGCAGGGCGAGGGGCGAGCCGTCCGCCTGCAGAGCCCACGGCTCCCACCAGCAGCACCCTGACCTGCCACAGCACCTGAGACTCTCGGTAAACTGCCCAAGGAGGGACGCCCCAGAAATGCAGGACTCCGAGCAGTGACTCAGGGTGCCACTGGGGGAAGGCGAGGTGGCCTCAGGCTGCATTTCCCCTGGGTTCTGTGTGCTGGCTCCCGGCTCCCCCATCTTCCCGGGGGTGGGGTAGGGATGGAGGTGGGGGAACTCCCTGCCCACCCCCTCCCCAGCTGTGCACACCCCAGGCACTCCTGACAGGCAGCCGGCAAACAGCCATCTCTCTTGCTGCGATAGCATCTCCTGATCTCCTCATGGATTATCTGCTTTCTTGGGCTTTGTTTCCGGAAAGTTTGACATGGGGCAACAGAGGTGACAACAGATTGGCACTGGGCCCTGGGAACTAAGTGGCCGGCCATTAGCTCGGCTTGGACCCCGGGAGGGAGGCCAGGATGGGCTGTCTTGACTTAATCTCTGCCTCCTTTATCTGGAATCTGTGTGGAGCCCTCCCGAGGCAATTTACCGTCCCTGTCATTGACTTTTATCACCCAGCGTGCCAGTGAAGAGCTGCTTTTCCAGTGATGAATCAGCTCCTCCTTGAACAGCTGTGCTCTGCACCTAACTGAGAACCGCTCTGTAAACAGCAGACAGGGAATGCCGACTGTTTGCATCCACCCTCAGCCAGCCCCCTGGGGAAAGGTGCCCCAGGCCTGATGGGGAAGCCAAGCGGCCCTGCAGCGGGGTCAGGCCTGAGCAAGGCTGCCTGGAAAGGCTCCTGAGCAGCTAGTTCCCGTGTGGCCTTTCCTGGCACAGAGTCGCTATGGCAGGTGCAGGGACCTGACCTCCCACCGCAGTGGGGCCGGCTCTGGCACCCAAGACCAGCCGCCTCCAGAGTGGCCTGAGGACAGATCCCCGTGCAGAGCACAGCATTCAAAATGCGGTTTCTCTTCCCCAACTGCCTAGACCCGCCCCGCTCCCTGCCTCCAAGTCAGCATCAGAGTCAGACCCCACCCCTGATTCAGCTGAGGGGTTGGGGGAGGCGTCACCCTCAGGCAGGATGGAAGTGGGTCTGGGGGCCCCCCGCGTGTGGCCGAGAATCTTCAGAGTTTAGCTTGCGTTTTTGTTCATTTCTTTTTGGATTTTCTTTTTTTTTTGAGACAGGGTCTCGCTCCGTCACGAGGCTGGAGTGCAGTGGCGTCATCACAGCTCCCTGTAGCCTCCAACTCCCAGGCTCAAGCCATCCCCCTGCCTCAGCCTCCTGTGACTACAGGCGCCACCAGCACACCCGGCTGATTTTTCTGTTTTTTGTAGGGACGGGGTCTCGCTATGTTGCTCGGTGTGCAGCTTCTAGATCCGCGCATTCGTGGGCTTAACCAGATTCGATTTTGGGGTGATCAGGCACACGTAACATTTCCCTAAGGTTGTTTACAAAATGTTGGAACGGTAGGTGGAGCGTGGAACAGCACCTGGGCCGTCTTCCCGATGTGTACACAGGGGAGGTTAAAGTTTCGCATCGGGGCTCGAATTTGGGAGGCAGGTGAGGCGCTGGCGAGGGTTTCTCACGGGTCGATTCCCCGCGAGTCTGGGGCTTTATCCTGGCTCCACACGGCCCCAGCGAGGCCCGGTCTGCACTGCAGGAACTCTGGGGACACAACGTTCGGCGGGGCCTGTGACTTTGCAGCCGGGTACAACTGGCGTACCAGGGTCTCCAGGGCGTGGCCCAAGAGCAGGTGCAAAGGATGCGCTCCCGTCCGAGCCCCGTTTCCACAGCTGGTGTGGGCTCCCCCAGACGCACCTGCAGGCAGAAGACGCCACCTGCCTCGCTGTGGCCGAGCGGTGGCAGGGAAGGCGGCCACACGGCGGGGGAGGCAGGAAGCTGACCTGTGGTCCCGCCCTGGTGACCTTAGCTTCCCAGAAGCCTCTCCTCCCACCTGGGCCTCTCGGCAGACGCGGATTTCTTCCCTGCAAGTGGAGACTGACCGCCATCTACCTGCTAACTGCACCATGATTAGCAGTCCCTGAGGTGTGTGCAGCCATGTCCCAAAGAGTCCCCTAGGCCCAAGGTGTGGGGGTCGGCGGCCTCAGCCCCCACCTTCCCTGCTCGCCACCCCCTCCCGTCCACCTCAGGGACCCGCTCTCAACGTCCAGACTGAGTCTCCCCCATCCCTGCCAACTCCACTCCCCCAGCCACTCCCGCCTCTCGGCAGGTGCTACCGCTCTCCGCGCCCACTCCTGCCCCACGGGCCGCCCACAGGGCGGTCACGGGGTCTTCTGACACACGGATCACACCGTGCTGCCCCTCAGCCCCTACAGCCCTCCAGCCGGTCCCCGCAGGACTCGGAATCCCAATCCCCACTTCGGCCTGGGAGGCCCTTTGTACCTGGCCTGCCCTCCCTGCCTCTCCCCGCCGGGCCCTGGGATGGGCTGCAGAGCCCGTTCACGCCCCGGGACCTTTGCACGGTCGCAAAGCTCTTCTCCCGCACTCACACGCCACCTCCACCACCTCCTTACCCAGAGCGGCGCCCTCAGGGACGGGGCCCTGGGGCTGCATGGAAGCTCCCGGCAGGTGACTGGGGTCAGCAGGGGTGAGAACTGTAAGTTCAAGACCTCCAGGGCGAATCTGGGGCTCACATTTGGGGAGAGGCCCCCAGTGCAGGGAGGCCAGACTGGGAGAGCATGGCATGGGCCACACCATGCACAGACAACACTCTAGAACATTCTTCCTTATGCTGCTATGCATGCTCATGCACTGTGGACCAAACACCTGAATAAAATGGCTTTGTGTCTCATAGTTTCCTTTTTCTATAGTCAGGAGAACATTCGAAAGCAGAGACACTACAAGCAACATCAGAGCACTTCTCACCATCCATGGCGGTTAGGAAGGAGGGTGCCCTGAACCAGCAGAGCCCAGCACTTCCTCAAGATGGGAAGACACAGCCGAAAGGGTGCCCAGCTTGGGACGAGCACAGCTGTGCCTCTCACGCTGGCCCGAGAGCCCTCCTCCTCCCAGGGACCAGCGATGCTCTGATGGGCCGACCGGTTCTCAGAGGGCGCCACCAGGCCTGCAGAGCCCTCTCTGCGTGTCTCCCAGCACTCGGAGGAGGTCGGGCAGACAGGTGCCGTTGCACTTCGGAGATCAAAGCCAAGAAATCCTATTAACGGGAGCTGTAAGGACAGAGAAAACAGCGACGGCTCCTCTCTCCAGCTACGGCTTCCAGCTCGTGTCCCAGCCTGGGTCAGGACAGGACTTGGAGGTCCGCCAGTGGTCTCCACGCCTGCCCCCTGCTGTCCCCAAGCTGAGGATCAGCACCTGCTTGTGGCTTGTTAGGAGCCAGGTCACACGGCAGCAGGAGGTGAGCAGCAGTGGACGGGCGCTGGCAGCTTCACCTGTACTTACAGCCGCTCCCCATCTCTGGCATCACCGGCCGAGCTCCGCCCGCTGTCGGCTCAGCGACAGCATTAGATTCTCATAGAGAGCACGAGCCCTGCTGTGAACTGCACATTGGAGGGAGCTAGGTTGCGGCTCCTTACGAGAATCTAATCTAACGCCTGCTGATCCGAGGTGGAGCTGAGGTGATGATGCTACCGCCGGGGAGCGGCTGCAAATACAGATGATCCTTAGCAGAGGGGTTCACCTGCACAATAAACGTAACACGCTTAAATCATCCCCAAACCATCCCAGCCCCTGGTCCATGGAAAAATTGTCTTCCCTGGTCCCTGGTGCCAAAAAGGTTGGGGACTGCTGTTTGGGGGCTCTCACGGCCCCTGGACCCCCACCAGCCCGACTCATGGCCAGGTTTCTTCCCACACTGCCACGTCCCACCTGAGGTGACAGGGCAAGCCTGCACCACCCCAGGGGTTCTCCACACCGCGGACTCGTCCTCAGGGTCCGCTCCCCATCACCCCCCTTTCCTGCTTGGTGAGATGAACGCCTGCCTGTCTCCCCGCAGCTTTGCCCGTTCTCACGAGGACATGGCTGGCGTGGGCAGCTCCGTGCAGGGCCTGGCACTTGGTGGCTGCCCCCGGACACCTCCCACTATTAGTCAATACAAATCACCAGGGACTGAGTCCAGCCAGTACCTACTTGAGAGGTGAATTTCAAAGGATGTGACGCACAGGGATGGTTAGATCACAGTGCCCAGAGCACAGCAGCTGCTCAGGAAAGCACAGCGAGTGCGGGATTTTTAGTGTTAACATCACCGTCACATCCCGACTCCTGAGCCGGGGTCACGCCCTCCCTGCCATTGAGCCCCTCCCTGGGGCGGACTCTGAGCAGAGACGCTTCTTGAATTGGCAGCGTCCTGAGGGAGAACTGCTGTGTTTCCCCGAAAATAAGACCTGCCCATGAAATAAGCCCTGGCAGGATTTCTAAGCATTTGTGCAGTAGAAGCCCCACCCCGAAAATAAGACCTAGTGACGGGCGTGGCTGCGCAGCGCATCTGCACGACCCGTGCGTGTCGTCGTGGAGCGGGAAAGAAGACGAGCAGCCCTTCTCATCCGCCCCGTGAGAGCTCTATGGCTCCACGTGAGAGATCGGGGCCAATGGTTCTAAAGGAAATAGAGTCGCAAGAAATTCAGGATGGAATTCGGGGTTTGGAGAGTTAGGATGATGTTCCAAAAAAAGACAACTTAACTCTATTTGAATAAATGTAGATTGTTGTACCATACTTAAAAAAAAATAACACATACCCAAAAATAAGCCCTAGGGTCTCTTCTTGAGGAAAAATAAATATAAGACCCTGTCTTATTTTCGGGAAAACACGGTACCTTGACACTGTAATACCCAGAATGAGCAGGCAGAGCTTTTCCTGCTGCTGTTTTTGAGAGAAAACAATAATAAAAAAAAATTGGCAGTGATGATTGATCTGTGAACAGAAAACATTTTTATGAGAACTAACAAGTATTGGCCTTGCATACGTTTGCCAATGAATTAATTACGTTCAGACCTAGGACCTTTTAAACCTACATTCTGTTATCAAGCACACCCAGGTGTGACATGGTAACTGATATCTTTTAATTTGGGAGTCAAGTTGACTTTTCCCTAAAAGACTAGTTCTAAGCTATTAACATCCCAAAAAGAGCCACAATTCTCACCAACAGCCACGCTGTGCGCACATAACCCTGTTTTGTGCATTGCCTTTTTCAAAGCTGGGAACCTGAAACACGTGAGTCTGTGGTTGAATCTCAAGTGTGTTGGTAGTGGCGTTTCCCTGGCGCCTCATATCTGTTCCGACTGGACACTATCCCAGGAGGGACAGGTCTGCTTTCTGGAAGGCTGTTTCCGCCAGTCTGGGGGGCTCGTGGTGGTTCCCCAGGTCCATGATCTGAAGGAAAACCCCTGCTCCTTTTTCCTAAATAAACCCCGTCACAGCAACCTGGGTGTAAGGGGTCCTGGCCCACCAGAAGCACCCTCGAGTCTTTGGGGCTGGGGCCCCCACCTGCCTTCTGTTTGCCCGGCCACACCTGGCACCTGCCTATTCCATCCCCAGGATAGGATGCATTTGCAGGACGCCCTTGTCCTGGACTCCCCCAACAATGACTGCTGCTAAGTTGCTCCGACATTGCTGGAAGTTCCAGCTAGGAGACTGTAGGGAAATCTCAAGTCGACTTTCCTGTGGGTTATGGAGCGTGAGCCCCGCCCTTGCCAAGCTGTCCCCGCCCCAGCACGTGGGCGCCCCTTCACGGAGCAGGGCAGGGCCCCAGCTCTGGAGCCGCTTGGGGCAACGCTGACCCTACCTACTGACGACTCGGAGTTCCTGTTCCCAAATCAACGATGCCACTTCTGAGGAAATCTGGATGAGGCAAAGGATGTTTGAGAGACACCCCTCAGGGGCGTAAAAACCATCCCTCACTCAGCGTTCTACAAGGCTTATTCCTAGCAGGGAGAATTGTTTTTTAAAATGTCATTTATTCAAACTTCTAACCATTGCAGAAAGTATTTCATTCCCTTTCACCTTTTTAAAATAATATCCTTATACTATGTGTGCATGGTTATGTTGTAGGTATTTCATACATTTTAAGGAAATAAAGCAAAGAAGCACATGAGAATATGTTGCAAACAATAGATAACGGTTCATCTTTTACTTTTACTCAACTTTTACTTGGCCTCAATTTTCCCATTTTGAGAAAACTTTTTCCTGATGGAGACTTATTATCGACTTGCCACCTTTACACCGGAGCTGTGTGTGGGCATCTTGGGAAATAAAATCAGGCATCCGCCAGGTCACGTGTCTCTGGACTCAGACCGCTTCCTAGGGATGTCTAACTTTGTGTGAATGTAGTTCTTGGTATTCTTACCCAGTCTCCCGCAATTCATTAATATTTAAATTTATGCTAATTTCATCAAGGTGTGAAAAGATCTTTTTCTTGCATATACATGAAAGAACCACATTACTATTCAACTAGCTTTTTTCTACCTCCCTCTTTTAACCCAAGAAAAGCTTGTTGTGACTTAACAAAAGAGAAGACAGGAACAATAAGAAGCACAATCTAGAAAAAGTTACAAGTGAAACTTTTAAATTCCATGTTGCAAACACATCCGCTTCCCGGAAACGCTAGTGCACAAGGACCAGAGAGATGCCACTTTTGCCTGTGTGTACGCAGGATCACAATCAGGTGCTTGAAATCTTAGGAGCTCGACAACAGCCTCCTAAAATGTCATCTACACACGTTATCGCCACCGCCGTTTACTATATTTAGGTTTTTCTAAATAACATGAAAAAATGCTACACAGTATCCAACAGCATTCCCCAGACCTAGTGTCTCAGTATTTGTCTGTTAAGGATGTGAAAAGAAACAAACAAAATTGGTCTACATTTACGTTCGGTCACAGTGCTCTCACAGTGAGTATGTAGCACACGGGCAAAAGTGGCACGTCCTCCAGGCCCACTGCGGGAAGCCGCTGCCTTGAAAATCAGAGGCCCGTTCAGCAAGCGGAGTCCTCTGGTGGCGGCCACTGCCCTGGAGAGCACTCGGCCAGGAAGAGGCCCCCAGAGGCCCAGCACCAGGCTCAAGGCAGCCACAGGGCCCTGTCCCCCGCCCAGTCCCCATGCAGGTTAACAATGCTGGAAGGCAGCCTGCTACAAGCCCGACACCAGGGTGGTTTTTGCACCATATAGATTTGCTGTCATCCTGCAGGCAGCCCGTGTGGGACAGAGGCCCGGGAGCACCTCGGGAACCGGGGCGGGCAGGGTTAAGTGCTCGGCCTCCTGGCTCTGCTCCCCGAGCACCCGCGGGCAAGGCGGGGCCACCCCTCCCGCTGATGACAGGACAGATCCCCTGTCACTGTCCTCACAGTCAGCATCGCTCCAGCACCGATAAGGCGGCCCTGCCCTCCCCTCCCCACGGGGAAGGCAGATAGCTTTCTGCCTAATTTTAGGGGGAGAGCTCTCCCAGGTGTCCTTCCAGCGGGGGCTGAGATTAGCTCTTGCTTCAGTAGCACAGGCAGGAGGGAAAAGACCGCTGTGATTCCCTAAATTAACCAATTCCGGTCCTTTGCATTGGAGATGCCCCCTCTGCCTGGTTTCCTGGAAAACACCCACATTCCTAGAAAGCAGCTTTCAAATTTTGCGTCATGAAAACAACACTTTGAGAGTGCGGCCTTTCAGAGATATTTAAGGAATCTTAAACATACTCTCACACGCCCGTTCTGGAGGGTGTCATGCAATTGCTCCATTTGTTTTGTTCAGTGATTAAAACTGCTAGATATATTTCTTCAATTTTTTTTGGGGGGGGTGCATTTAACATTATCTCAGGGGCAGGGCCTCATCTAGCTTTTATCTTGCAGACAGTCATATGCAAACTGTAGTATCTGTCTCATGTACCATGCTAAGTCACAGAGGAGTCAGGGCAATGTTTTTCCCCAAATGTGGAGTGTCACAGCGATTTCTCATTCCTTACATGAGAAGGGAACTTCTTTTGCTGGCTTTGGTTAACAGGAGCCATTCCCCATCAAGCACCAAGCCCTGCCTGAGGATGTGGGTATCCTGTAAAAAATGCAACAGAGAATCCCCTTCTGGGGCTTAAGTTGCCAACATTACCTGTTGGCATGTTTCTGTGCTGTGCATTGTTAGCGCTACTTGAGGGAATGAGGTGTGCATATCTTCTGACCTCACTGCACAGCCAAAACACACATTTTTCTTTATGGGTTTATGGATGCTTTCTTTAAAAATGTAAATAATTTTGCAAAGCAGCTGGGAGTAAGGTCTAGGGTGCTGAACTGTCTGAGAGACCCATCACATTTCCCACAGTTTACTGAGGGCCTCATCACTTAAGGACAGCAACAAAAATCGTTCTACCGATGTTTGCAACAGGCTCTGTTTTGAAGTTTTAATCAGGTCTAAATGGAAAGTTATTGAGGAGACTGGCGTGGTCTGCATTTTAATCCCTGGAAACCTCCTCCCCGCCCCCCAAGGGCTTTGGCTTTGTTGCATGTGGTGTGGCCTTGGATGGCTCAGTGTTTCTAACATACATAATGAGCTCAATGTCAAACTGTTGGGGCTTTTGTCTTTAACAATAAGCATTTAGCTCAACTAAATGAATAGAAATTGCTTTAGTGAATTACAAAAGCCAAGGTCCTTTCAATGTAGCAACAGTGACATTAATTATTCTCGACATTGTCTTATTTTTTGCAAATGTATTAACTTAAAGTTTGACTTAAAAAATGTAAATAAACTCATTGCCTGCTTAAACTTAAGAAGGCAAAACATTATTAGTAAATCAAAGTCTCTGCTGGTCGTGATGAAAATCCTCCTCTGATAAAAAAAAATAAGTGCATTCCTCTATTCGTTTGATTTGGAATCTAAAATAGCATCAGCAAAATCTACTTCTCTCCTAGTTAAAAAGCAATCGGTTGGCCGAGCCATAATTGGCCCACAGCAGGGCTGTGCTTCCAAAAGGGCGATTGCCCGAAGATGGGACAAGCGGTCCCACCCCAGCCACCCAAGGGCCAATTTCCTTCCACCAAGAGAGACCGAGACCAGCCATCAAAACCCTGCAGTGAGCAGCGATCTCCAGAAATGCCTCCACCCTCCTCCTGCAGTTGCTGAGAGAGATCTGAATGCTCTCTCCTAAATCTCTGTAATCCAATAAGCTTTTGTGTTTAGCAGCTTGTTTTGAAACTTGTACAGCACCCGGGCCTGTGTCTGTTCGCTGCTCCGCCGGCAGGTGAGTGCCCGAGGGCCTGATCATTATTCAACGCGAGAGGCCCGCTCGGCCCCAACCAGAATGTAATTTGTAATTAACTGTCATTTACTTCTGTCTGCATTGACTTGTTGTTCAAAAGACAATGTAACTGGGCTGGTCACTCGTCTCCCTTTGTTGTGGATATAATGTCTCTCAGATCTGGTTGTTTTCGTAATGTTTGGAAACCCAGGGCTTACTCTCTTGAAACCAGAAGGAGAAGGGGAATTCACTGAAATAAATCCAACACAAATAATTTGTTATGCCGAAGGTACATCAAACATTCTATTTGATGAAACGGGATAAACCATCCTACAGAAGAACCACATACAGTTTAAGCCAGATAATTTAAATGACGGCAGCGAGTGTTCTCCCGAAGCATAGCTTTCAGAATGCGGTCTTCAAAAGGCGCTCTGTTCTGTAGCTGGAGACTCTAATTTATGCTCGCTTTTCAGTTTAATTATTTGCTTGTCACACTTTTCATTAGGAGAAAAATAAACAGAATGTGTGGATAGGCCTTGGATGGGGGTCTGTGTCTCGGAGATTGGCAAGTCATTCCGAGTTTAACTACTTGGAAATTAACAAAGCTTAGGGTCCATTTGAACAGAAAGCACTGCGAAGGCATTAAGAGATTTTAAAAGAAAAACATTAGATGTTTTTGCAATCAGATCCTTAACAAATGTGCTGCTCATTCCTCCGAATTTTGGGGGATTTATAATAGTCTTGTGGGAGAATAAATAGCTCATCTTAAATGTTTAAAATTTTCACTTAAAAATCTCAAATCTTACTGCGAACGGGAATGTCTGGAGGCTTGAAGTGCTCCAAGATACTTTTCTTTAGCTACACAGTGGTGTCTAGTGTCAGGCAAGGAAGTTGTTGTGAGTCCCGGGGGAGGCGGGAGAAAACGGGGGAGGGGGGATGGGGTGGGGGAGGGGGCCGAGGAGATGAGGATGACATTGTCAGGAGTCACTGTGTGTTTACCAATGTCCTGTTGAGCACCCCGGTCCCTGTCCCCGGGAAAGCTGGGCTCTGAGGTAACCCTGGTCTCTCACAAGCCCAGGGCCAGGAATGCAGAGGGAACTAGTTGCCGGTTTATCTTGGAAAGCGAGGAGCCATCTCAATTCAGAGTTAATAGTGCCCATAACATTATTTTCAAATGCATCAAACAAATGAAGTCCCTGCACAAAAGGAGTCAGCCCCGATCACTGTGCGAGAGCCTCCAGCCCGGGAAGGTGGCTGGGTTGTCACTCCACTTGAGCTTCCCGCCCTTCAGTGCCCTGGAGGGCTCCAGGCCTCCTGCTCCTCCATGTATAGGCACAAAATACCTCCACGGGAGAGGCGATCTCTCTAGAATATGCATTCTGTGTCTGGGTGGGCAGGGAGAGAAGGAGGTTGTGTAGACCACAAGTAGTTCAGGCATCGGCTCCAACGGCATGGCCTGCAGGGGCCCCAGGCCCTGGTGGCTAGGACAGGGTGCTGTGTGCTGCCCGGCTTCTGGGCACAGCAGCAGTGACATCATCTCGAGCCTGCCAACCACTCAGGAGTGTTAGCATGCATCTCATGTTCAGCCTCCTCAAGGCTGCAGAGCTCAGATTTACACCTTCTTTGGTGCGTTTGTCTGCATGGTACTTGGTAAAAGGAGTCGTGCCTCTTTGCTCTGGGCTGCACACCTCTAACGCCCAGGTCGGCCAAACGGTTCGGCAAGGCCACCCAGCCGTGGCCCGTGAGGATGAAGTCTTGCTCATGCTCACGCTTTCCTGAATTTCTTCTTCTTCTTCTTCTTGGTTTTTTTTTTTTTTTTTTTTTTTTTGGCTTTCTTGCCTTTGGTTTACATCCAAGTTGCACAGAAATAAGAGATGACAGTTGTTATAGATATGCCGGTTTAATTACTTGTCAGCTTATAGCCGGTATCTCAGCCAGCCAACGCAGAAAGCTTAACTTTCTTCTAGTAGCTTAAAACCTGACCAACTGCTACAGCTTGCATGTCAAGCCATACAGCTCTGGATATGTTCAAGATAAAAAATAAAAACTGACGAGCCATCGTTCTGATTTGCAAGCTAAAGTGATCAGCCTCTGGTCTCCCCACTGATTTCAGGCCGATCTCGAGTGAGAGAAAATTATGTGGCCACACTGACAGGTAGGGGAACGCAGATAGGTTTTAACTTCGTTTTATAATTTCCCTGCGGCCCCACTAACGTGCCCTTGTGCAGGTACAGCGCCGACGGGAAAGCGCACATTGTGCTCACGATAAGGGACAATCAGAGTCAGGAGCATATAAACAACATAAATGAAGAGATTTCTGCTCTAATTTTTACCCTTCCCAGTGCTAAAGAGGGACCTGAATGCACTTGTAATTAAATGCTGTTTTTTGCCTGGGTACCTGACCAATTCCCTGCGTTGAATTTCAACTCTGCGGTTTAATGTCGGGTTAATTATCCAGTGTCTCTGCTTGGAGCCCCTCTCACACTTCGGCCTCCCTGGCTGCTGGCCTGTGTGCACGGGGCCCTCCAGCTCCTCGGGGACTGGTGGGACCCAGTTGCTGTGGCTGAGGCTGGTGCCACTGCAGAGTGGGGGCTTGGGGGGCCTCTCCTGTGGCCTACGGCAGGCCTTAGCGGGTTTTGTTGCTTTTTGTGTTTTGGTTTATGAGAGTGAGTGTGTGTGTGTGTGTGTGTCCCTGGCTTTGTTATCCACCAAGATACATAGTTTCCATTGAACTGAAGCTGATTATTGGTTACTATAGTTTCCCTATTGCTCAATTCAGGGCTTTGAAAAGCCAGGCACAGTGGGTTGCGACGCCAAGTTGGAAGGACCTGAGGGTAAGGGACCCTCCACCTGGTCTTCACACTTTGATACATTTTCGGGTTTGCTGGACGCACAGTGTTTGCCACTTAAAACTCTCGGGGTCTCCAGTTTACTTCCACAATCAAGTAAGGCGCTCAGCCCTGCCGCCGTCCCTCCCTTGCACGGCTGCTCAGGGCGAGCGGGCTGCGGTTTGCCTTCCCGCCTGGGGCCCTGGGCGTGCCGTGGCTGCCTGCACAGAAGGGCACAGTCCCCTCTGCTTCGTGCTTTGCGGAGATGTTTTCCAGGCTCTTCTCCCCGGATGCAATTGCTCCCGCCCAGAATTTCGAGGTCGAGATCTGGGAAATGCACTCTCAGGGAGCTGAGAATGTCGCCTTTCACAAGACCCCGACACCGAGCAGCACTCTTCCGAGTGTCGTGGCACAGCTGATGTATTCCGGGCAGACACACACCTGTGCAGAGGCCGGGGCCGGGCCGGGCCGGGCCGGGCGGATCGGAATAGCGAGGGCGTTTGTGCCTCTGGCAGAGATGCTCACATTCTCCCCAGGAAGAATTAGGAAAAAAAGTGAATTTGATTTGATAGCCAAAAAGGTCTCGCGTTTTGTTCTTTCCCTTCACGGCTCCTTCGTCCCCAGCGTGGCCCCAGAGCCGCCGCGGCCGGGGTCTGAGGACGTCTTCTCTGCAGACCGGGCCTTGTGGAAGGCCACGTCCCGAGTGAGACACCCGGCAGCCTGAGAGCCGGCACAGCAGGGACAGATTGTCCGAGCTCACGTGGTCCGCTGGCCAGTTTATCTTCATCTTGGAGGGATCCTCCCTGCACTGCTTGTTTACAGACAAAATAAAACAGCGGAAAGCAAAAGAAACCAAAAAATATCCTCCGAAGCCAGCAAATCAAGCCCAGAGGCAAATCCCCAGGAAAGGTGAGATGTTACCGTCCCTGGTCAAAGCGCAACCTTGCTCTCAGACTGTTGTTTGACATTGCTGAAGGTTTTGTCTTGATTACTTTCAATAAAATCCAAAGTAAGGATGACTGTCCTGGCTCACTAAGCAACAAGGTTTTATCACTAATTACAATCCTTTATTACCAGTAGTTTAATAGGTTTATGATAGGTCGTAAAACAATTCAGCATGGGAGGACGTAAAAAGAATGGGTTATACAGCTGTGACATCTTAATATCTATTCGTTGTAATCACTTTATGATCTTTAATGGCAGTATTTTTTATTAAAATATGTACAGATGCCTTTACGTGGGCCGTGGTGCCACCAAAACCGGGAGGCAGAGTGAAAAATCACATAAAGATATACTAAAATACTTAATGAGGCATTTCCAAAACTTCCATTGTCAGAAGCATGTCGACCACATCACACGTGTGGCGCCTCGTTCTGGGTGATTATAATAAAATTCTAAGTGCCGCAATAATCCTAACCTTGAAGGCACGGTAGAGGATGGCTCTGTTTGCCTTCCCGGCCCACACGTCTGAGCGTTCTCTTCATTAATTACATTTCACGTGAGAATAATCACACTACGTGGGACTGGAATGCCTAGGCGTTTGCTAGGAGGGTTCCTCGAGCTCCGGGCCCTCTCGGGAGCACGGGCGTGCCTACCCGCACTCCCACCCGAAGTTACTTTCTGGGAGACGCAGGGTGGGATGTGCCCGCCATGAAGGAGGGTGTTTATTGGTGATGTTAATTTTATTTTGTAACCAATTAGCACGGGGAAATAAATAGGGAAATCTCGGCGCGTCAGGAGTGTGTGTCAGGGCTGATTGCTCCCCATTCTCATGCTTCCCACCTCCCCCCAAATCACTTGTGTTTCAGAACCCAGGGTTTGCAACAGTCTCTCTGGGGGCAGGGCAGTTGGAGAGGGAGTGAATGCTCACCTTCATTTTGTTTTGTCAATACCTGGAAAACCTATTTGCTTCTGCAGTTATGACCTAAATTTTTGATTCCATTTTTCTGGCACAGTGAGCATAATACACCTGGCTTGGCGGGAAACATCTTGGATTTGGATACGGAGTGTGAACTCGGGATGGCAAGTCACTTGGGCATTTGAAACTAACACCAGGATTACAAGTTTATTATTTGTGGTTTTCATATATAAAATACATTTCCATAAATATTATGATGTTATACATTTAAACGTATTAAAATGTTATACATTTCCATATATATTTCCATAAATATATATTTATATTATTTATATCTATACATACACGGACATGCACATACACTCATATACACACACCCCTAACGCTCAAAGAATTCTCTTAAAATCTGGTTTCAGTTCCAAGGCAGTGACTTCAGTCTGTAACCCCTTGCTCCGCCCTGAAGCTAGTCCCACCTTCTCTGCTAGAAATTCTGTCTCAGAGAGGGGCACTTTCTAAGCCTTTTAGAATCACAGTAGAAACCAAAAGAAAAAGTAAAATGACCCTTAGAAACTGCAGTGAAATTTTACTAATTTAAATTAATTAGACAAAGTCATTCAAATTATAAAATGTGCTAGCGGACACACATTTCTAACTTTCAAGTACAATGGTAACTTCACCCAGGACAAAAAAAAAAAAAAAAAAATCAAAAAACAAAAAGCCAGTAGAGGTTCTCAAGGGAATTACTTTACTGAATAGACAAGAATGATTTGTAATTAGCATATAAATTGTATGCATGTAAATGATGCTTCTAAAAGGTATTTGAAAAGTTTATTTTCTTAAATATTTTAAATCAGACCCCCTGCAACCTTGTTTACAGTACTGATTTGCACTTTCATGAAAAAGATTTGCAGTGCAAAGAAAAACTTCAGTCAGGCCCCCCCTCCCGCCTGCCAGCCTCTGCTTTATCACAAATTACAAATTAGTGGCATACAAATTAATGAGGTTTTTACAGTATTCAGTCAAATCATGCAATAAAAAGCTTTAATTCAAACACTGGGGCTTGATTATTATAATTTATTTAAATGCAATGCACTGTTTGCTAAATTTCACAGGGCTGGAATCAATATGTAATCTAAAGTTAATTCTAAAACAGAGGAACAGAAGTGCCCTGGTTCTCCAGGAGGGTGGCAGGCTGCTGCCCGGCCCTTCCTCCTGAAAACGGCAAATGGGTGTTATATAGAAGCAAAACGTTTACAGCGATGGGGGTGGGGGCAGCCCCACCTGAGTGCAGGGCGCAGGGCTGCAGGGTCAGATTTGAAAGTCCCCCAGTTGTGGGCTAGACCACTTTGCAGCTCTGAGCCCTGCAAAGGCATTTGTTTAGTAAACATCACAAATGGCAGAACAGTCACCAGGCCATTTTTTCTGTACTTACCTAAGATGAAGAGCGACAAAGACTTTCTGCTAATAACTTGATTTATCTGTAGGCATTTCTGGACATACCCCTCAGAGGGAATATAACACTTCACTGGTAAACAAGGGACTTGATCTTAGGTACGCAAGGGTCCCTCCTTTGCCTCAGGTTGTAGGGTGGCGAATTGTTTCTCTGCTGCAGACCCTGGTCTTGGAGGTGGAAGTACAGCTTCAAATCCCCACCTCTGTTTACCGGCACAATTGGTGTTCCGTGGGGAGCCAGCTTTGGGAAACGCTGCAGTAAGGCTGTCTTCATCCGTCAACGAGTCTGTCTTTACCCTTCGCTTACATAGTAGGTTTGATTTGTATTTTTAAATTAATTCATTTCAAAAATTTAAAAAAAAATCTGCATGATCAAAATTACAATAGTTTATGGTCTTTCTTACTAAATTCCTCTTCTCCACCTGCAGGGACAGTCTCTCTGTGACAGTTTCTGGTCAGAGAAATAATGTGTCCACATCAGTCCTGTGGGTGCAACCTCCCCTGCTACAGTGTAGCCGCTCCCTTTAATATATGTTCAATCCGCATTCGCCCCAGAGTGGCCCTCTGCTTCCCACTGATGCCCTCCTCCTGGACTCCCGCCACACCCTAATTCATGCAGCCACGCCTTTCTAATGGGCATTCTAGTAAATTCTGATCAAATATTTTGTGTGTGTGAATTTCCTTATAGTTATTGTGCTTGTATGACTTTAGGGAAAATTTCCAGTAGAATTACACCACCCAGCAAGGTGGTAGAATTCGATCTTGTTGGCTCTTACCAAATTCTCCCCAGGTAATATATCAAATTTGCAGGCCACCAACCACGTAGGAGGGTGCCTGGTTTCCATACTGCCGTGGACAATGGGGTTTTCAAGCTTTTTCTTTTTCTTTTCTTTTTTTCTTTTAGCTGTCAGGTGCAAAAATGGGTACCTAGGTGTTGTTTTGATTTGCATTCTTTAATTATGAATTAAATTGTAAAGTTTACCCCTTTAATTATGTATTTATTGACCTTTTCTCTTTTCTGTGAACTTTGAGTTCTTATCTTTTGTCCTTTCTTTTTCTAATATATGTTTTCATATTAATTTCTAAAAGTTATAAATAATTTCACAAATATCTCCTTGTCTATGATATTGGTAAATTGGTAAAATACTGTAATGACGTGGAGTTTTGGGGGGAAAATTAAATGAGCATAGTGTGTAGAACATGGCCTGACACAGAGCTGGGCTTGGCATGGCTGAAGCCCTATGATCAGAGTTCTTTGGAAAGGGCTTTGTGCCTCACACCTGTCATTCCAGCATTTTGGAGGCTGAATAGGAAGATCGTTTGAGGTCAAGAGTTCCAGACAAGCTGGGGCAATGTAGTGAGATCCCATCTCTACAAAAAAGTTAAACATTTAGCTGTTGGTGGTGCCTGTAGTCCCAGCTAATTGGGAGGCTGGGGCAGGAGGATCCCTTGAGCCCAGGAGTTCGAGGTCGAGTGAGCTATGATTGTACCACTGCACTGCAGCCTGGGTGACAGAGACCCTGTGTCTAAAAATCTAAAAATAAAAAGAGTTCTTTTGGTCACTGTTTCTTCTCCATCTTTCCCAGATGGTCCCTGTCTGGACTGGGTGTCCCTTGGGTGTCTCACCTTCCATGAGACGGTGCGTGAATAAGTTCAGTTATATATACTCAGGATCTTATTCATTCAGACATGTACCTTGAATAAATGCTTTTTTCTCAGAATGAGGGTGCTTCGAGACATACCACTGAAACCCTTCTCTTCTCTGACCATCCGTCTGAAGATGAATCGAGTGAGTGAGTCTAGTATCTCCTGCTAGGAAGATGTGACAAAGCCAAAATTAGACAAATGTTTATCGGTCCTTCATGTCAACAGAATGTGCAAACGGCATCCACTTCCTTTCAACACGGAACTCGCCACTGTGCAGAGGTGCTATTGCATTTAGTCCAGGAACGTGGGTAGACCCCACGGAGAAGTCGGGCTCTTTCTGACTTCCCCGGATAGGCGGGTGCTCCAATCCCCACCTCGCCCACTGCAGGCAGGTGGGGCAGGGAAGCAGCGGTGCCCACTTCCCCAACATCCTTGCCCTTGAACCTGGAGTGACCTTGCTGCCCACGGGCATTTGGCAACGTTTCTGGTGGTTGCAACCAGGAGGCGGGAGATGTGCTGGTTAGTAGGGAGAGGACAGGGTGCTGCTAAAGGTCCTACAAAGCCAGGACAGCTCCCTGCAACAGAAAGTTTTTCTGGTCCCAAATGTCAATAGTGCTGAAGTTGGGAAATGCTGTCCTAGGTAAGAACTTGCCCTGGGGACAAAGAGAAGGGGGGAGTCCACACCCAACCCCGGGAACTGCCTTCCTTCCTGCTGCCAGCAGAATTCAGGGTTCCCCAGGGTACCCCCCAGGGTTCCCCAGGGCTCCCCCTCCAGGTCTCCTCACCTGAGCACCTGCCCCTCAGCTCCTCCCAGCATCACCCCATGTGATCTCCCCAAAAAGCCAAGGAGGCCGCGGAGGTTGCCTCTCAAAGTTAATGAATTACACCCACTGACGATTCTCCAAAGCACTGGAATGGCTCCCATGGACGTCATTGTTTGACTCCCTTTAGTATTAAAATGGGTTTAAATCTTTTAATTACATTTTAAATATTAATATTTTAAATATATGTGTAAATATGCATTAAGACTCTCAAACAGAAAACTTTCAGGGCTGTGCGGGCTGGTGTTGGGCAGAGTGAATGCCAACAGGAGGGAGGAGATGCTGCCTGCTCCCTTCCAGCCTGGGGGGCCAGGAAAGCACGTTGCCTCCTGGCTTGGCTTGCAAAGACATCGCCAGCCGGCCTCACGCACGGTGGCTCCCGGGGCTGGGCTGGGGCTGGATTTGGACAGAGCCGGAGGTGCTGCAACCGGCTTTGCCAGGGCAGGAGCCCCTGTGCCTGTTACCCCACTGCATTCTCGAACGTGGCTCCCAAGTCCAGCTGGCCTGAACGCAGGACGGCAAACTTGTCTTTCCAAGACGCAGGCAGGGCTGAGCCACATTGCATCATGCCTTTCCCCTCTTTGGGCACTGTTCCACGTAGATGTGAGCTATGACAGAGGAGAAAACAGTTGCTACAACTCAGTGACAAAGAAACAAGCCATTGGCAGCAGCTGGGGGTAAACATCACCAAGTTTCCCATCTCCGATATTTTGCTAATAAATCATCTTCTGCTCTTGCATTTGAAGACACTGCATCTTGATTTTTCACAAGACTTTTGTTTTTAACTATCAAGGTATCTTGATGGACGAAAGGTGTCCCCTTATCAGTGAATCTGATGGCCACAGGTCATGACCTTCCAAACACAGCCGCAGCCGGGCTTCTCGGCCTTGGGGAAGGGCTGGCAGCCCCCGGCAGGACTTTTGGTTGAGAAATCCTGCTATTTTTAGTAAATCTACTACTTCGAGAGCAAGTCTAACGATTTGGCAAGTTGGTGGTCCTGTTTCTCTTGGCAACTCTTGATTCCCCACAGGTAGAGAGGGAGCAGACTGAGAATGTAAGAGGAAGAGGCCGCGAGAAAAGACACCAGGATCCAGGAAGCGACGTCAGCTAGGGACAGACGGCACCGGTTAGCGACAAACTGTGACCTTCCCCACCAAACGTTACTGTGCAGGGCAGACCCCACGAGACAGCGCTCCGGTGACGTCCTGAGTCCCTGGGAAAATGACAAATTGCACGGTGTTCGCCCCACTTACACAGACTGCCAAGTACGTCACAGCGTTTAGAAATAGTTCTACCAAAACAGTTAAACAAAAAGTAAAAAAGGTTGCTTAAAAGAACAAAGTATGGGGAAGCAGGAAGTCCAGTCCCTTTATCTAATGGGCAGAGTGGACGTGTGAGGATGCCACGAGGAGAGGGGGACGCTGAGAATGCAGGACCCTGGCGATGCCACTGGCCGCCAGGGGAGAGCACGTCGCTTTGCAGAGCCCCGAGAGTGCCGGGAGCCTGGGCTGTCCTCCACGGTGGGGACCCGGCGGTGGACAGAGGCCGGAAGTCGCCGAGGGAACATGGAGGAGGGGAAGGGAGAGTTGCAGCGCAGGGGGAGACCTGCTCATATTCTCTGGGGGCCCCAGCGAGTGTCACCAAGGTTGGGGAACATCTTCATGTACTCCCTTTCCTACGATATTTCGAATGGGATTTCCTGTTTCATACGAGAGCGTCCCTGCCACGTTGAGGTGGTTGTTCTGGAAGAATAAAGGTGTGAAAAGGTGACACGGCAGAGAACGCTTCCGGGGCTGGAGAGGCAGCAGTGCCCGCTGGGGAAAGGTCTTGGGTACGGGCTAGTCACGTGGCTCACCTGCCTCGTGGCTCCATCCTCCGTGGTTCTCATGCGTGCTCTTGTCTCTTCGCAAATGCTTCTTCAGATCAGTGGCTTCCAAATTAGGGAAGAAGAGTAAACCAGACATCAATGCACCTTTATGAAGTACTGTGGTAATGTAAGCTGATACAGAAGCAACAAGAACTTAGTTTTAAAATTGTATCTATTTAAAATAAATTACCAATCAGTAGCTTAGCTATTAAATTAGAGCTCAATATGTTCTTGCTGTCTTCTTTCTCTCTCCCTCTCTATCTATGTATATATGCCTGTTTGTGTATGCATATATAGAGTACAAATGTATAAATACATACAAATATAATGCACCTAGATATGTAAATATAATGTTGGTGAATACACTGATATCCACATAAAGATATATAAATAGTTCATTAGTTATAAAATTATATGTATGAATTGAGATTCCTTCCTAGAATAAGCGATGGTGTAACCGATGTCTTCTGCTATTCCCACAAAGCCAGGTATGGAAAACCATCCATAGAGCTAGTTCTTGTGGACAAGACACAAAGTGCAACAAAATAAAATAATTATAAGGACATTTTTATTCTGGGAGGCCCCAAGCAAAGTCTCTTTTTACAACTGTGCATGCTGATTAATATGACGTACTGATAGATACAATCTATTTTATTTGCTCATGTGTTAGTGTTTTTGGGGACAATCTTCCACAGTCATCCATTACACAGCCTTGTTTGAGGTATTCCCAGAAGTTGATAAGAATGTTAAACCCTGCCTTGTGGAGTGATTTAAACTTTCTGAAGTGTATGAATCTTCCCATCTGGATTATATATTGGGATCTGCATTGTGGCCATTCATTTTCCTGAGACAGATGTGGGTAGAAGTCTAAATAGAGGCTCTAAATCATGGGCAAAGGGCAGCCGTGTTTGCTGACAGCTGCTCAGGGGGTCGGTGGTCCCTGCTCGCATATTTGCCGTGGACGTGCTCTGCCGTTTTCCCCAAATCACTTAATTGCTTTTAGCTACACTTTGTCCCTCTCTAAATAGCAAGAGCACTGTGCACGGCTTCGTTACTTTGGAGACTTAGAGGGAGGGGACCGGGGGACATTTGCCGTGGCCCACAGTGGGATATAGGATCCCAGCGCACGGACAAGCTTCAGAGGGTGTTAGGAAACCGGTGAGTACGTGTGCGCGTGCATGTATATAGATAAATGAGTAAGTCCGGCAAACGTGTTTGTATTTTTAAAATATTAGTGATGGAGTTAGTTTAGTGCCTGAATCTATATCTCTTTCAACAATTCACGTAGCAAACATCTGCTGTGCGTCAGAAAATGTGTTAAGTGCCACAGATGCCAAACAGTTAGTGCATAATCACTGCACCCTGGGCTTCTCAGTCTTAATGGGAAAGGATAGTGTGATGGTTAGTTTTTTGTGTCAACTTGGCTAGATGTTTGGTCAACAACAGAGTGGACATTACCGTGGTTGTAGACATGGTCAAACAACAGACCAGATGCTGCTGTGGCTGTAGATGTTATTAACACAATCTGTTGACTTGAAGTAAGGCAGATCATCTCCACGATAAGGGTGGGCCTCATCTAATCAGTTGAAAGTCTTAAGAGCAAAGATTGAGGTTTCCTTTTTTTTTTATTTCAGCATATTATGGGGGTACAAATTTTAAGGTTTCAAATAATGCCCTTCCCCCCTCCCCCACAAGTCTGAGTTTCCAGCGTGACCATCCCCCAGATGGTGCACATCTCACTCATTATGTACGTATACACCCGCCCCGCTCCCTGAGGTTTCCTGGAGAAGAAGAAATTCTGCGTCGAGATTGCAACACAGAAACTCTGCCTGGATTTCCCGCCTGCTGGCGGAACTCAGACGGGAGACTGCAAAGCCAGCTCCTGTCAGTTTTAAGCCCAATGATGATCCTTTCAGATTTGCTGCCTCCATAATCATATAAGCCTGTTCCTTACTCTGTGTGTGTGTTGGTGTGTGTGTATCCACCTATGTGTGTGTATCCACATGTGTGTGTGTGTCTCCTCTACTTCTCGGGACCACCCCGACTAATTCAGACGTTGACCACGACATTACAGCCACGATTGATGATGAACTAGAACTGTCAGCTAGAGGCGGTGGCAGCTCTGAAGCGGAAAGAGGCTTGTGGGGAGGTCGCATGTGAGAGGAGCCTAGAGCTGCGAGTAGGATGTGCCGCCCGGCCAGCCGGGGACAGCACTTGGGGCCGAGGGTTCAGCCTGTCCAGGTGCAGAAGCCGGAGCTCTGTCCTGCCTCCCGGTAGGGCGGGTGTCTGGGGCCCGGCAGGGCGCGGGGCTGGGAGGTCAGAGGGGTCAGGGTTACGTGGACTGAACGCCTTGGGGGGAAACCGAGGGTCTGGGATGTTCGGTCAACGCAGAGACGGCGTCACCATCAAGTCTACACAACAATGAATGACGGAACACCGTGGCTGTGGTGCAGAGAAGACTAGTGGCAGCGGCCACTTTCTGGGGACACAGACAGTGACTTCGGTTTCTGATGATAGTGGAGGTGTCTCTCCTGAAAAGTGTGCATGTGCACATGCGTGTTACAATCCGCGAACCCAGGGAGTTCCCATGAACTGAAGCCCCTGGTGAGGATTCAGCCGGGCCACCTGCGTGCCCTGCCCAGCAGCTGGGTTGGGACAGCAAGGACAGAAGCATGGCTGTGGCCAGGCCACCTGTCGTGTGTGACTGCCATTGCACCCTTGGCCACAACCGGGCAAGAAAGGACCTGGGATTCTGGAACCCAAATGCCGGGCGGTACTGGTGCGGTTTTAGTGGCCCCTGGCGCAGATGCCTGAGTCTGTTGCGCCTCCACCCTGCCCCCCCCATCAAAGTCAACAGAAATGGGAGTCTGTGGTTCGGGACCCCCACAGCCGGCACAGCCTCCACCACACGGCGCCCGGAACAGCGCACTTGGGTTTGTTCCTGCCACTCCGGGCGCCTTGGAAAGCTCTGCAGCTGCACCCGGCGTCTGCATGGTGACGAAGGGGGCCGGGTCCCCCCAGCCCTTGCTCCAACACCGCCCGAGAAAGCCCCGCGTCCCCAAGTGGAGAGCTCCGTTGAAAGGCTGTGTCCAGAGGACCCTTCCGATGCTGAGGCCGTGACAGTGGCTGCGGTGACGTGCAGGCTCGCAGGGACCCTTGGCCTTCTCACGGAGGGGGGGCTTTCTCTCCGGCAGGTGTCATCGCCACACGCTCCAGAAGCTTCCTCGGAGGGCAAGCACGCGTTCTGGGAACATGATGACATCGCAGAGGAGCAAAGTCTTGCTCCTGCCCTGGACGAGGTGCAGAGGAGACACCTGTCATCCCGAATGGCCTCTGGGTGGCCGTGGACTCTCCTCCAGCCCACCCAGGCATGCCCTCGGGACAGTCTTCCGTATTTCCACGCTTTATCACCAGAGCTGCATCCTGGAAAGTTCCTCAAACTTGCTGTCCGCCTCTTTCAAGTCAGAAGCCCAGGTCCAGGCTGTCTGGGGTCAGCAGAGAAGGTGCTGGTTTGCAGGGGAGTCACAGGGTGGGTGGCCGAAGGTGACCGAGAGTCCCCGGTGCACCTTGGTTCTCACGGGTGCCGCGGACTCTCGGCCGGGTCTGGCTGGCCGTGGCGTGTGCTGCTGCGTGAGTCACCCTTCCTCAAAGACGAGCCGTCTGTGCTTTCAGATTTCGTCTTGGACATCGGGGGTCCCACAGCACCCCTCGGAAACAGGTGTTAATTCTAAGGAGCCGTTAGAACTGTGGAGACTGAGGCTGCCGGGTCCCTGGGGGTTCCCCTGCCGTCCCGGGAGTTGGGCGCTGCTGCCGTCAACAGCAGGTACCGAGCCACGTTCCGTTCCACCGCCCGCTGCAACCCGGCCCCGGGTCTGGGGAAGTAGCTGCAGCTGTGTGTGTTCTGCACAGGTTATGAGATTGGGATGAACCTTCAACTCGAGAGGGTTGTCGGCTATGGACTGATTTCTGCTCTCTCTACCGGCTTTCCGAGGGCTACTGGTAGGTGAGACTCTGTGTGTGGACAAGGGCGGTGCCTGTGGGCCTGGTGGGTCAGCCGTGGGGCTCGGGTGCCTGGGGTGCACGGAGAGGCGCCCACAGAGGCTGGGCAGGGCCATGGGCCCGTGGGAGGCCTGGCTGGAATTCCTGCGCTCTCAGAGCTCTACAGAGGGGAGTCCACGTCCTGGACACCCTCCCCAACTGCCTCCCTCTGGCCTGGCCTGGCCCTGGGCTCCGACCTTCCCAAATCCCTCCCCGATGTGTTGGCTTTTGTCCCCTGGGCCAGCCGGGAGGGCTGGGGCAGGCTGCAGCCGGGATTCCCTCCCGCAGGCCGGTTCGGTGCTGATAACAGTGTCTTTTGACGTCAGGCCTTTCTAAGAAGCACAGGATATTTTGGGTGTATTTCAGAAATGGTGCCTTTCCCCCCACCCCTCCTAGGGGAGTTGGGGGGGTTTCCTCTGATCTTCCCTGTGAGGAGCTGGTAGGACCTGGCAGCAAAGCCCAGGAGTACGGCCCCCATGACAGCCCCCCTGGAGCGATCGGCTCTCAGCTCATCCGGCCTGAGCCACCCAGCAGGTACGGGTGGGGTTTTCCTCCCCCTGCAGGCTCCACGCTCAGTTTCCGCACGTGGGTTTCTAGTCCCGTGGGTTGTGACTCTGTATCCCACGGTCTGTCTCCAATTTGGGGGGCGACGTTTTGCCCTGTGACCCCACTTCCCTCAGGGCTCTAAGAGTTGTTGATTTTCAGTTTGTGTAGATTTTTCCTTGTGTGTATGGGAGGGAGGACTTCCGGAATCCTGACATGCTGGACCAGGAACTGGAAGTTTCTGCCTTTCGTGTATGTCTCTACAGTGTGCATGTGCTCAGGGTGCAGCGGTCCTTCACTCCTTCATTCCTCCCGTCTGTCTGTCTGCACTCACCACGCTGACACTCTGTCCCTGGGCCAGGGTGCAGAGGAAGGTGGGCAGGGTCGATCCCATACCCAAGAGGCTCACGTGCCGGCTGAGACCACGAGGACAGACGTAGAACCAAGTGTCCAGGGCTGTGTTCTGTGGCGGTTTGGAAGGAAGAGTCTCTATCTAAGAGAAGACAGTGGCCCCTGCTAATAACCAAGAAAACCCCAACCGGCCTGTAGAAGACCGACCCTTACAGAGGACAGGATTTCCCGCTAAAATAACGAGCACCTGGGGTGGGGTCTCAAGTCACATGAATCAACAGGGAAGACATGTCAGGGGACGGCCAGGAGGGGACTTCTTCCCAAGACTTCTCCGGTGCCTCAGGAACGTGGCCGCCCACGGGGATGTCTCGGGCATCCTCCCTGGGAACGAGCGACCTCCACGAGAAAACCAGGAGCAGAAAACACTCGTTTGGTAGGAAAGCCCGATGTTTTGTGTGCCTATTGCCTCTGTGTGTAGAGGTCAAACTGCACCCACGTTTCTTGCCTCTTCCGCTAAGAACTGAGGAAGTTTCTGTGTTTTCAGAAAGAGGAGTGCCCAGAGTGGTCATCCTTGCCGGGTGACGCCGCCCTTGATGGAAAAGAGAGAGTCCCCGCGTGCCGGCCGGTCCCTTCCCGCCGCTGCAGTGCACACGCAGCCTCTTCGGGTTCCAAACCGCCACGGAACCGATCGTTCAGGCCAACCTGGACCGTGCTTTGGGTTCCTGTCAACTTTTCCCAAATTTCTGGCAATCGTGGAGCCGCTTTGCAAAGCCTGTTTTTTTCTTTCTTTTTTTTTTTTATTACTCATAAGCAGATATAATGCAAACTACCATACACACAATTAGGCCACTATTTAGTACTTCTTATATGTTTACACTTTATTAATTGCACTGGACAAGTCTAGCCTGTAGCAATTTAGTTTAATTACAATGAAATGTTTCTCCGGCATCCGGCTCCCGGCCGGCGGTACGGCAAGGGGGCTGGGAGGGTAGCTGGCATCCACCGTGCTGTCCCGGACCTGTGCAGCCCACGTGCTTGGCGATCCTGACGGCGGCCGGGCACAGGCCTTCCACGCTGGCTGTCTGTCCCGAACGGGCCACAGGTGTGAGGGGAGCCCACCTCCCCCCGCTCACCTGGCCACGGGAGCTGAGCCTGAGTGGTGGGTGGAGAGAACCGTCCCCACCAGCTCAAGCGGGACAGACGTTTGGGTCCCCATCCTTCTGTGGTGATGGTTCCCTTCAACTACGCTGTTAACTTACATCAATATATCTGCATCAGGCATAATGAATATTACGTGTCTAATATCTGTAATAGGTATGCAGTGCTGCTTCTAAAGGCCATCTTACTGGCATGTCACTGGACAAGTTGGTGAAACTTAGAAGCAACATTATGTGCCTTATTATACCCGGACGACTTCAGAAATAATATGGAAAATTACCAGTGGGATCTAATAATATTATGAGATGATCAATTTTTCCTTTCTCATTAAGCCCAGTTTCTTACGTTTTAGCTTTTCTTATTGACCTTGTACTCAAAATATACAATTGGCCCATCAGGTATCAATCTCACTTTCACTTTTCTTGAGATATTTTAGAAGCGTATTTGTGTAATTTTTAGAGAAACTTTAGTTGCTAAGGTTACGAAATCCATGCCAGCAGGATATTAATGAAACTGCTAGGCCACCACGTGGGCCTGGCTTAGTCCTCAACAGGTTGATCTTCTAAGGACAGGACAATAGCACAGTCGTGTGTCACTCAGCAACAGGGATGCGTCCTAGGAAATGCGTTGTTAGGCAATGTCATCATGTGTGCATGTCGGAGTGTCAGGGGACGTCATTGCTGTGTGCACATGGGAGTGTCAAGTGACGTCATCACTGTGTGCACATGGGAGTGTCAGGTGACGTCATCACTGTGTGCACATGGGAGTGTGAGGGGACGTCATCGCTGTGTGCACATGGGAGTGTCAGTGTACGTCATCGCTGTGCGCACATGGGAGTGTCAGGGGACGTCATTGCTGTGTGCTCATGGGAGTGTCAGGGGACGTCAATGCTGTGTGCACATGGGAGTGCACCTATGCAGAAATAGATGACTCAGCCTCCCGCACACCCAGGTACATGGTCCCGCCTTTCTCCATCCTAGGCTACAGGTCTGTGCAGCACGTGACTGCATTTGTGTATCTAAACACAGGAAAGGGACAGTAAAAATACGTCATAAAAGATAAAGTTCGGTACAGCTACTTAGGGCGCTCGCCGTGAATGGAGCTTGCCGGGCTGGAGCTGCTCTGCGGGACGGCGAGTGGGTGGCGAGTGGATGTGAGGGTCTAGGGCGTACTGCAGACTTTACACACACGGTACAGGTACACTTAGGCCACACTAGATCTATTAAAAAGTAAAGCAATGGCTGAAAAGTCTCCACCACCTAGTGACAGCCTGGCCATCACAACATGGCTGTCACCAGGTGGTGGAGACTTCTCAGCTCCACTGTAATCTCACGGGATACGGTCTCACGTGCGATGGGTAGTTGACGGAAATGCTGTATGTGGCTCGTGACTGTAACAGCAACAGGTGGCGCGCTGGGGACACGGCACGTCCTGTGAGCTGTCACCGAGTGACGCTAGTTCAAGTTATCAGGGCTGCATTCCTCGCTGAGTTCAGTGGGTCTCAAAAATGTGTATGATTTGTCACCTTTAAAACGTGTCCGGGCCGCCCAGAGGAGGGGGTGGCATTGCCCCTCCCCCTCATCTACCCAGGAAGAAAAGCTCGACCCGAACCCGAGGCGGCACCTCCTCAGGGACCCCATCCCAACCCCCCAGGAACAGGGAAGATCCTTCCAGAACCCGGAGCAGCACCGGGTTGTGGGAGCCTTTCTGCGCAGACCCGTGCTTTGTTTGGAACTGACGTCAAAGAGCTTTCTGACCGGGCGTGTCGAACTCATTCCCCAGTGGTTTGTGTCCCCGTTTGAGCGTTAGCTCTGCGCTGACAGGGCCCCGTGGCTGGCTTTGCTCACTGCTGCCTCCCTAAAACGTCAAGGGCACACAGTAGGTGCTCAATACATATTTGTTAGATGAACAAATTAAATATATATATCTAACATATGTATACACACACACACACACACTCACACATTCGTAGCAATTAGACCACAGCCCACGCAACCCTAAGGCGTCGTCACTTGCTCACACCTAGATCACTGACGGGTGTGACTGGGTCACGCGTTTATTATGTCCAGACGCACCACTCTGCTGCAGAGCGACCTCGAGGCCACCCTGGGGCGAGCGGATGTGCAGGTGCACTTCAGCTCTTCCCGCGAGCAGGCGTCAGTCCCCGCGCAGGTCGGTGCTCCCGTCCTCCCACGGCGGGGCTCTGCTCCCTCTCCCCGCTCTCCGCTGTTCTCCGCGGCCCCAGCCTGCACCCCTGTCCCCTACCCCGCTCTGTGACCCGAGTTCCGCGAGCCAAGGCCGTCGGTCCCGCCCAGGCCTGTCTGTGGGCGGGTCGGGGGCTGAGACCCACATTTAAAACAGCGAAGCACACTGCAACCAAAATGTCTAAAAAAAAAAAAAATTTGTTAGTGGGAGGTGAACAGGTGGAAGGGGGGGAGGGGAAGGAGGGGAGTGCACACTCGTGGTGGGTGCAGGGCGCACCGCTTGAAGACTGGACACGCTTGGGGCTCTGGCAGAGCGGGATGGGGAGGGGGCAGGGGCAAGACATGTAACCCTAACACTATTTGCACCCACAGAATTTGGGAATAAATAAATAAATAAATAAAAATTAAAAAACAAACAAACAAAAACCCCCAGCAAATGTGCGCGGCCTGGGCGGCGGCCCCTCCGCTCAGCGCGGTGAGACGAGTCTTCTGCAGACGCCGGGCGTCCGCGGTTCTGGAAAGCCGCCTCCGAGCTTCTGAGCGGGGGCTGCTGCAGCGTGCGGGTCAGGGGCCAGAGGCAGAGACCCGCTCAGCCCGCACGCTCTGCGGGTCCACCACCCCTGCCCTCCGCACCCCTGCCCGGCACACCCCTGCCCGGCACCCCCCTGCCCGGCACACCCCTGCCCTCCGCACCCCTGCCCCCCGCACCCCAGCCCCCCGCACCCCTGCCCGGCACACCCCTGCCCGGCACACCCCTGCCCCCCGCACCCCAGCCCCCCGCACCCCTGCCCGGCACACCCCTGCCCTCCGCACCCCTGCCCCCCGCACCCCAGCCCCCCGCACCCCTTCCCGGCACACCCCTGCC
>VSMD01013071.1:0-21688 GCA_008750895.1 Mirza zaza
TCCATGGTATACATATACCACATTTTATTAATCCATTCTTGGATTGATGGGCACTTGGGCTGTTTCCACAGCCTTGCGATTATGAATTGTGCTGCTATAAACATTTGAGTGCAGGTGTCTTTTTTGTAGAGGGTCATTGGATCTTTTGGGTAGATGCCCAGTAATGGGATTGCTGGGTCAAATGGTAGATTCACTTGTATCGCTTTAAGGTATCTCCATATTGCTTTCCACAGAGGTTGAACTAGTTTGCAGTCCCACCAGCAGTGTAGGAGTGTTCCTCTCTCTCCGCATCCACGCCAGCATTTGTTATTTGGAGACTTTTTGATAAAGGCCATTCTCACTGGAGTTAAGTGATATCTCATTGTAGTTTTGATTTGCATTTCCCTGATGATTAGAGATGGTGAGCATTTTTTCATGTGTTTGTTGATCTTTAGGCTTTTCTAAATATAAGATCATATCATTAGCAAATAGGTCAGTTTGTTTTCTTCTTTTCCAATTTGGACACATGTCTTTTCTTTCTCTTGCCTTATTGCTCTGGCTAGGACTTTCAGTACTATGTGAAAGCAGACATTCTTGTCTTGTTCCAGATCTTAGAGGAAAGGCTTACAGCTTTTCCTCATTGGGTATAATATTAGCTGTGGGTTTGTCATGTATGGCAATTATTTTGAGGTAAGTTCCTTCTATGTATACTTTGTTAAGAGTTTTTATCATGAAAGGATAATGAATTTTATCAAATGCCTTTTCTTCATTTATTGAGATGATCATATGGTTTTTGTCCTTCATTATGTTGATTTGCTATATCATGCTTATTGATTTGTGTATTTTGAAACACCCTTGCATTCCAGTTATAAATCCCACTTGGTTATGGTATATTATGTCCTTGTGCTGTTGGATTCTTTTTGCTAGTATTTTTTAAAAGGATTTTTGCATTTGTGTTCATCAGGGATATCAGCGTGTAATCTTTCTTTCTTGCAGTCTTCTTGTCTGGTTTGGTTATCAGGGTAATGCTGGGCTCATAGAGTTAGTTAAGGAGAGATTTTTTCTCTTCAATTTTTGGAACAGTTTCAGGATTCTTATTATTTCTTCTTTATCCATTTGGTATAATTTGGCTATGAATCCATCTGGTCCTGTATTTTTCTTTCCTTTTCTTTTCTTTTTTTTTTTTGGAGACTTTTTTTTATTACTGATTCAATCTCAACTACTCATTATTGGTCTGTTTAGGTTTTCTACATTCTAAATTCAATCTTGGTAGATTGTATATTTTCAGGAATTTATCCATTTCATCTAGGTTTTTCCGTTTGTTAATATATTGTTGTTCATAATAGTCTGATTATCTTTTGTATTTATGTGGTATCAGTTGTAATGTCTCCTTTACCATTTCTGATTTTGTTTATTTGGGTCTTCTCTCTTATTTTCTTGGTTAATCTAGGCAGTGGTTTATAAACTTTGTTTATCTTTTCAAACAAACAACTTTTGGTTTTGTTGATCCTTTGTATTGCTTTTTAATTCCCTATTTCTTTTAGTTATGGTCTGACCTTTATTATTTCTTTCCTTCAGCTAGTCTTGGGTTTGGTTTGTTCTTGCTTTTCCAGTTCCCTAAGGTGCATTGTTAGGTTGTTTATTTGAAATATTTCTACTTTTTGATGTAGGCATTTGTTGCTAAAAAATTCCCTCTAAGCACTGCTTTTGCTATATCTCACAAGTGTTGGTATGCTGTGTTTCCATTTTTATTCATTTCAAGAAATTTTATGGTTTCCATCTTAATTTCTTGATTGACTCAATTGTCATTTAGGAGCATGTCATTTAATTTCTATGTATTTGTATAGCTTCCAAAGTTTCTATTGTTGATTTTAACTTTTATTTCATTGTGGTCTGAGAAGATACTTGATATGATTTTAATTTTTAAAAATTTGTTGAGTCTTGTTTTGTTACCTAACATATGGTCTATCCTGGAGAATGTACCATGTGCTGATGAGAGGAATATATATTCTGCAGTTGTTAAAAAGTATTCTGCAGATGGTTTCATCTCTGGATTCTCAGTCCTGTTTCAAAAATTTATATCTCTGTTCTTGTGCTAGTAACATGCTGTTTTAATTACTATAGCCTTGTAGTACAGCTTGAAGTCTGGTAGACTGATCCCTCCCACTTTGTTCTTTTTACTTAAGATTGCTTCGGCTATACAAGGTCTTCTCTGGTTCCATACAAAGAGTAGAATTACTTTTTCTAGATATGTAAAGAATTATGATACTTTGATAGGGATTGCATTAATTCTGTAGATCACTTTAGGTAGTATGGACTTTTCAACAATATTGATTCTACCAATCCATGAGCAAGGTAGATTTTTCCATCTGTTTACATCTTCTACAATTTCATTTTTTAGTGTTTCATAGTTCTCCCTATATATGTCTCTCACATATTTTGTTAAATATATTCCTAGATATTTAATTTTCTTTGAGGGTATTCTAAAAGGTATTGCATTTTTTATTTGAATTTCGGCTTCATTGTTTTTAGTGTATATGAATGCCTCTGATTTGTGTGTATTGATTTTGTATTCTGAGACTTTGCTGAATTCGTTCATCAATTCTAGGAGTCTCTTGGTTGAATCCTTGGGGTTTTCTAGATATCATATCATCAGCAAAGAGGAATAGTTTGATCTCATCTGCCTCCATTTGGATGCCCTTAATACCACTCTCCTGTCTAATTGCTCTAGCAAGAACTTTCAGCACCATGTTGAATAGAAGTGGGGATAGTGGGCAACCTTGTCTGGTTCTGGTTCTAAGTGAGAATGGTTTTAACTTTTCCCCATTCAGTATGATATTGGTATGACATGGTAATCTAATCTTCAACAAAACATACACAAATATACACTGGGAAAAATAATCTCTTTTCAATAAGTGGTGCTGGGAAAAGTGGATAGCTACATGCAGAAGATTGAAACTGCATCCCCACCTCTCGCCTCTCACAAAAATCAATTCAAGATGGATGACAGACTTAAACCTAAGGCATGAAACCCTAAGAATTCTAAGAGAAGATGTTGGGAAAACCCTTTCAGACATCAGCCTAGACAAAGCATTTTTGAAGAAGACCCCCAAAGCAATCACAGCAACAACAAAAATAAATAAATGGGATATGATCAAATTAAAAAGTTTTTGCACAGCCAGGGAAGCTATCATTAGAGTGAATAGACAGACTGCAGAATGGAAGAAAATATTTGTTCTCTACACATCCAATAAAGGATGGATAACAAGAATCTATCTAGAACTTTAAAAAATCAACAAGAAAAATCAAACAACCCTATCAATAAATGGCAAAGGAAATGAACAGAAACTTTTCGAAAGAAGACAGAATAATGGCTAGCAAACATATTAAAAAATGCTCAACATCTCTAATAATTAGAGAAATGAAAATCAAAAACACAATAATATATCACCTAATCCCAGTGAGATTGGCCTCTATCAAAAAATCCCCAAACAAAAAATTCTGGCAAGGATGTGGAGAGACAGGAACACTCTTACACTGCTGGTGGGACTGCAAATTAGTGCAACCTCTGTGGAAAAAAATTCGGAGATACCTCAAAGAGCTAAAATTAGAAATACCACTCAATCCAGCAATAGCACTATTAGACATCTACCCAAAAGAGCAAAAGACACTCTACAAAAAAGACACCTGCACCTGAATGTTTATGGCAGCACAATTCACTTTTGCTAAGATATGGAAACAACTGAAGTGTGCATCAATTTATGAGTGGATTATTAACATTTTGTAGATGTATACAATGGAATACTACTCAATAATAAGAAACACCAGTGATCTAGCACCTCTTATATTTTCCTGGATAGAGCTTGAGCCCATTATCTGAAGTGAGATATCACAAGATTGGAAGAATAGGCTCCACATATACTCACCATCAAATTAGCAGACTGATCAACACTATGGTGCTCACATGGTAGTAATATTCTCCAGGGATTAGGGGTTTGGGGTGGGTAAACTCACAACTAATGGAAATGGTGAGCATTGTAGAGAGGAAGGGCATGCCTCTAATCCTCACTTGGGTGAGGCAAAGACATAAAATGTAACCAAAATATTTGTACCCTCATAATATCCTGAAATAAAATATATATATATATTCTGTAAATGTCTGTTAGGTCCATTTAGTCTGGAGTTCAGTTTAAATCCAATATTTCTTTGTTGATTTTCTGCCTATATGATCTGTCTATTCCTGAGAGTAGGGTGTTGAAATCCCCAACTATTATTGTATTTAAGTCTATTTCTCTCTGTAGGTCTAGCAATATTTGCTTTATGAATCAGGTGTTTCTGTGTTTGGTGAATATATATTTAAATTTGTTATATCATCTTGCTAGGTTGATGTGTTTATCATTATATAGTGACTTTTTTTTTTTTACTGTTTTGTTTTAAAGGTTTTTTTTTATCTGATATAACTATGCTCATGCTCACTTTTTGTTTCCATTTATGTGGAATATCTTCCTCCATCCCTTTACTTTGAGTCTGTATGTACTTAGGTAAAGTGTATTTCTTGTAGTTGAATCATGTTTCTTTATCCATTAAGCCACTTTGTATCTTTTAGTGTAGAATTTAATCAATTTACATTCAAAGTTATTATCAATTTGTGAGGGTTTCTTTTTTTTACTGTCATGTTTAATTTTTCTCTGTTTTTTTGGGGGGGGTATATTCTTTGTTCCTTTCTTTTTCTCTTGCTGTCTGTCATTGTGGTTTGGTGGTATACTATAGTGTACTGTTAAAGACTTTTCTCTATCTCATCTGTGTGTACTGGTGAGTATGATACTCTCATGTCTTTTCATTATAGTAAATGTCATCTTTTTGTTACCAAGTTTAGGAATGTCTTGAGCATTTCTTATAGAGTTGATCTACCGGTGATGAATTCCCTCAGTGTTTGCACACCTAAAAAGACTTTATTTCTCCTTCATTTATGAAGAATAATTTTGCTGAATATACCTTTGGGTATAAGTTTTTTTCTTTCAGCATTTTAAATATATCATTTCATTCTCTCCTAGCCTGTAAGGTTCCTGCTGGGAAATCCACTGCTATTCTGATGGGGATTCCTTTATAGGTAACTAGACACTTTTCCCGTGCTGTTTTTAGTATCCTCCCTATTGTTTTGACTTTAGACTATTTGACTATAATATGTGATGGAGATCTTTGGCATTGTACTTTTATGGGGATCTTTGAACCTCTTGTATCTGGATGTCTCATTCTCATGCTAGAATTTGAAAGTTTTAACCTACTATTTCATTAAATAGGTTTTCTAAACTCTTAATTCTCTCTCCACTCTTGGGGACTACAATAATTTAAATATTTGGCTGCTTTATGTTGTCCCAAATGTCATTAAGGCTTTCCTCATTCTTTTTTATTCTGCTTTATTATATTTTCCTGAATAGATTATTTATAGGCTTTTTGTTTTTATATGTTGACTCTAATTACAGTCCAGGGTCACTTGTTTTCAGCCTGAAGAACTTTCAGCATTTAGAGCTCCTCTTGTAAGGAAGGTTTGCCAACAATAAATTCTCTCATTTTAAAATATCCAGGAAAAGTAAATAATTTAAAAAATCTGGGGAAGTCTTTGCCTTCCTTTTTGAAATATAGCTTTTCCGGATTCAGGATTCTTGGTTGAATCAGTTCTTTTTCTTTGAACTCTTATAATATGCTTTCTCATTGTGTTCTGGCTTCCATGTTTCTGTGGAAAAGTCAGCTGTTAATCTTATTGGGGTTCTCCTTTAAGTAATGAGTCATTTTTCTCTCATTGCTTTCAACACCTTCTCCTTGTTTTTGACTTTCATAATTTTCACTATGATATTTCCAATTGTCAATATTTGCATTTATTTTACTTGAAGTTGACTGAGTGTCCTGGATGTGTAGGATTTTTTTTTTCAATAAATATAAAAATTGTTTAGCCATTATTTCTTTGAATATTTTTTCTGATCCTTTCTCTCTCTCCTCTTCTTCTTCTGGTACTCCCATATATGTATGCTGATATACTTTATGGTGTTCCACATTCTCTGAGGCTCTGTTTATTTTCCTTTGATTTTCTTCCTGTTGTTTCAATGATATAATCTCTATTGATCTATTTTCAAGATTATTTATTGTTTCTTCTGCCACTTCTAATCTACTTTTGAGCCCTATAGTGAATTTTTATTTATTTAAAGTATTATGAGTACCTGAAGCATTTTCCCATGGTTTTCTTTTAGTAGTTTCACAGTTTCATGTCTTTTATTTAAGTCTTTCATGCACCTTGAATTGATTTTTGTATGTGGTGAGAGATAAGACTCTAGTTTCATTCTTCTGCATATGGATAGACACCATTTATTGAATAGACTGTCCTTTCACCACTATATGTTATTGACACTTGTGTCAAAGATAAGTTCACTGCAGATGTGTGGATTTATTTCTGGGTTCTCTATTCTGTTCCATTTGTCTATGTGTCTGATTTTATGCTAGTAGCATGCTGTTTTGGTTACTACAGCTCTATAGTATAATTTGAAGTCAGGTAGTGTGATTTCTCCAGTTTTGTTCTTTTTTTTCAGGAATGCTTTGTCTATTCTGGGTCTTTTGTGGTTCCATATAAGTTTTAGGATTACTTTTTCTGTTTCTGTGAAGAATGCCATTGGTATTTTGATGGGGATTGCATTGAACTTGTAGATTTCTTTGGGTAGAGTTGAAATTTTTACAATATTAATTCTTCCAATCCATGAGCACAGAATATCTTTACATTTTTTGTGTCTTCTTCAATTTATTTCATCAATAATTTATAGTTTTCATTACAGAGATCTTTCACTTCTTTGGTTAAGTTTATTCCTACCAATTTTATTTTATTTGTGTCTATTGTAAATGGGATTACTTTCTTGGTTTCTTTTTCAGGTATTATTTACTGTTGGTATATAGAAATGCTAGTATTTTTATATGTTGATTTTACAAATGGGCAATGTGGCTAATGCCTGTAATCCTAGCATTTTAGGAAGCCAAGGTGTGAGGATTGCTTGAGGTCAGGAATACAAGACCAGCCTGAGCAAGGTGAGACTCTGTCTCTACAAAAAATAGAAAAATTAGTTGGGCATGGTGGGCATTAGGTGGGCATGTACATGTCATTAGTGCCAGCTAATCAGGAGGTTGAGGCAAGAGGATCACTTGAACATAGGAATCAAGGTTGTAGTGGGCTGTGCTGATGTCCACTGTACTATAGCAAGGGTGACAGGGTGAGACCCTGTCTCAAAAAAATGATTTTATATCCCACAACTTGATTAAATTTATCAGTTCTAATAGTTTTTTGTGGAGTCTTCAGGTTTCTCTATATGTAAAATCATGTTACCTGCAAACAAGGATAATTTGACTTCTTCCTTTTCAATTTAAACGTCCTTTATTTCTTCTCTTGTGTGATTGTTCTAGCTAGAACTTCTAGTATTATGTTCAATAACTGTGGTGAAAGTGGGCATCATTGTCATGTTTCCCTGGATCTTAAAAGAAAGGCTTTTGTACCCACACAGTAAAATAACTAGTTGTGGATCTGTCACATATGGCTTTTATCATGTGACTTAATTTCCTTCCATACCCAGTTTTGTAAGAGTTTTTGTCATGGAAGGATTTTGAATTTTATTTGATGATTTTTCGGCATCAATTGAAATGGTCATATGGTTTTTGTCCTTCATTCTGTTGACATGATGTATTACGTTGATTGTTTTGTGTATGTTGAACCATCCTTTTATCTTTGACATGAATCCCACTTGATCACGATGAATAATATTTTTAATATGTCTTTGAATCTTGTTTGCTAGCATTTTGTTGAGGATTTTTACATATATGTGCATCAGATATATTGGCATATAGTTTTCTTTTTTTGTTGTTGTTTCTTTGTCTTGTTTTGGTATCAGGATAATATAGGCCACATAGAATGAGTTTAGTAATATTCCCTCCTCCTCAATTCTTCTGAATAGTTTAAGTAGGATTGGTGTTAGTTCTTCTTTGAATCCTTGGTAGAATTCAGCAGTGAAGCATTAAGTACTGGGATTTTCTGTGATGGGAGACTTTTTATTACTGCTTCTGTCTCATTACTTATTGGTTTATTGAGGTTTTGGATTTCTTGATGGTTAAACCTTGTTAGGTTTTATGTGTCTAGAAATTTATCCATTTCTTCTAGATTTTACAATTTATTGGCATATAGTTGCCCATAGTAGTTACTAAAGATCTTTTGGATTTCTGTAGCATCAGTTGTAATATCTCCTTTTTTATCTCTGATTTTATTTATTTGGGACTTCTCTCCTTTTTTCTTAGTCTAGCTAAAAGTGGGTGAATTTTGTTATCTTTTTGAAAAGCCAGCTTTTTCTTTCATTGATGTTTTGTAAATTTTTTTAGTTTCAATTTCACTTATTTCTGCTATGATCTTTATTATTTCCTTTACTAAATTGGGGCTTGGTTTTCTCTTGCTTTTCTAGTCCTTTGAGATGCATGATTAGGTTGTTTATTGAATCTTTTCTACTTTTTTGATGTAGGTACTTATTGCTATAAGCTTTCCTCTTATTACTGTTTTTGCATATCCCATAGGTTTTGATATGTTTTGTTTTCATTCGTTTTTATTTTTAATTGACATAATAATTTTGATAACTTAAAAAAAATTTCTTCTTTATCTCTTCATTGACCCACTGGTCATTCAGGAGCATATTTGTGTAATTTCCATGTGTTTGTATAGTTTCCAATGTTCCTCTTGTTATTGATTTCCACTTTTATTTCACTGTGTTCAGAGAAAATACTTGGTATGATTTCAATTTTTTAAATTTTCTTAAGACTTGTTTTATGACCTAACATATGGCCTATCCTTGAGAATGATCTATGAGCCAAGGAGAAGAATGTGTATTCTGCTGCTGTTGGATGAAATGTTCTATAACTATCTATTAGGTTCATTTCTCTATAGTACAGATTAAGTCCAATATTTCTGTGATGATTTTCTGTCTGGATGATCTGTCCAATGCTGAAAGTAGAGTGTTGAGGTCCCCAATGATTATTGGAGTTGATCTCCCTCTTTAACTCTGATAAAATTTGCTTTATACATCTGGGTTCTACAGTGTTGAGTGCATATATGTTTAGAATTGTTATAACTTTTTGCCAAATTGACTCTTTTATCATCATAACCTTCTTAGTCTCCTTTTTCAGTTTTTTTCTTGAAATCTATTTCATCTGATAGATGTATAGCTTCTCCTGATATTTTTTGGTTTGCATTAGCAAGGAATATCTTTTTCCATTCCTTTATTTTCAGTCTTTGTGTGTCTATAAAGGTGACATGGGTTTGTTGCAGACAACATAGAGTTGGCTCTTGTTTTTATATCTATTCAGCTACTCTATGTCTTTTTGTTGGAGAGTTAGTGCATTCATATTCAATATTATTGATGGGTAAGGACTCTTGTCCTATTATTGATTGATAAGGAACTTGTTGTTATTTGATTTCTGCTTGTTTTGTGGTCCTGTCTTTCTTACTTCATCTTTGTCTTCCTTTGTTACAAGTGATTTCCTCTGGTAGTGTGTTTTAATTTCTTGCCTTTGATTTTTTATGTATCTGTTTTTTGATCTTATGTTACAATGAGGATTGCAAAAAACATTTCATAACCAATTATTTTGAACATATTACAACTCTGCATACAAACAAGTACATAAGCAAAGAGAAATCGAACAGAAATTCTATACTTTAACTCAATCCCCCTTTTTGTTGTTTCCATTCATATATTTTTATGCTGTCAAAAAGTTGTTGTAGTTGTTTTTTATCTTACCCTAATTGCAAGCTAACGTTATTTTTGATAGGTTTGTCTTTTAGTCTTCCTAATCAAGATATAAGTGGTTTATATACCACAATTAGAGCAATACAGTATTATATATTTATATACTTACTGTTAGCAGTGAGTTATACACCTTTAGATGATTTCTTATTGTTCATTAACATCTCTTTCTTTCAGATCGAAGAACTCCTTTTAGCATTTCTTGTAGGACAGGTATGGTGTTGATGAAATCCTTCTGTTTTTGTTTATCTGGGAAAATCTGCATTTATTTTTCATATTTGAAGGATATTTTTCAGGATTTTATATTCCAGGGTTAAGGCTTTTTCCTTCAGCATTTTGAATATGTTATACCATTCTCTCCTGGCCTGTAAGGTTTCCATTGAGATGTCTATAGTCAGACATTTTGGAATTCCTTTGTTATTTTTTTTTCTTTTTTCTTGCTTCCTTTGGAACCTTTTTTCTTATCAATGACCTTTCACAGCTTGATTATTAAATGGCTTGTAGTAGTCTTGTTCAGGTTAAATCTGCTTGGTCTTCTATGACCTTCTCGTGCCTAAATATTGATATCTATCTCCGAGTTTGGGAAGTTCTCTGTTATTACTTCTTTAAATAAACTTTCTATCCCAGTCTGTCTCTTCACATCCTCTTTAAGGACAATAAATCTTATATTAACTTTCTCTTTCTCTCTTTCCTTTCTCTCTCTCTCTCTCTCTCTCTCTCTCTCTCTCTCTCTCTCTCTCTCTCTCTCTCCTGACTGTATATTTTCAAATAGTGTGTCTTCAAGTTCACTAATTATTTTTTCTGCTTGGTCAATTCTGCTGTTGAGTTACTCTGATGCATTTCTGTTTGTCAATTGAATTACTCAGCTCCAGAGTTTCTGCTTGATTTGTTTTTGTTATTTCAATTGCTCTGTAAAATTTCTCAGTAGGCTTCTGAATTCCTTTTCTGTGTTGTCTTGAAGTTCACTGAGCTTCTTCAGGAGAGCTATTTTAAATGCTTTGTCTTAAATATTGCATATCTCCATCACTCCAGGATTAGTTACTGGGACCTTATTTAGTTCATTTGGTGAGGTCATGTTTCCCTATATGTTCTTGATGCTTGTGGATGTTCATCAATGTCTGGGCATTGAAGAGGTAGCTATTTTAATCTTCATAGTCTGGGCTTGTTTGTACCCATCTTTTTTTATGAAGGCTTTCCAGATATTCAAAGGGAATTGAGTGTTGTAATCTAAGTCTTTGGTCACTGCAGCTATATCAGCACTTGGGGTGCCCCAAGCCAAGCAATGCCTTGACTCTTGTAGACTTCTGGTGGTACCACCTTGGTGGACTTGGGTAAGATATGAAAGAATTCTCTGGATTTCCAGGCTAAGTCTATTCCCTCACTCTCTGTGCTGGGCTGCTGGAGTTGGTGGAGGAGTGATGTGGGCATTCCCTTGTGGCCACCAGTTCCAGGTCACACCTGAAACCAGCCTAGTCTCACCCAAGCCCTTGGTAACTGTTGCCTGGCAACCTATGATATTTATTCAAGGATTAAAGGCTCATTATTCAACAGGTGGTGTATCCTACCAGGACTGGGTCCTTCCCTTCAGGGAAGCATGTTTTATTCTGGCTCAGGGTGGATCCAGATATGCCATCCAGGAACTAATGCCTGGATGTGGGGCCTCAGGAGTCTGCTTAATACTTTTTTGTTTACTGTGGCTGAGCTGGTATCCAACTTGCAAAACAAAGTCCTCTGAGTTCTTCCTTTGCCTTCCCCCAAGTGGAATAAGACTTTCCCTGAACTGTACTGCCTGGAGTTCGAGAAGGGGTGACATAGGCACTAGTTTGGCTGCCATTGCTGGTGTGTCACTAGGTCATGTATACCCTGAGTCCACTGGATCTAAGCCAGCACTGAAGCAGGAATTGCCCAAGGAATGCAGACTTTGTGGCACAACTGCCTCATGAATTTAGTCCAGGCCTCAGGTTGCTTTTATCAGCTGGTGGAAAGGCTAACCAGAATTTGGGTTTCAGAGTAGAGTATTTCTCTCTGGCTGGGCTGGTCTCAATGCTCCCTTCATGGGCACTAGTAGAATTTTGCCCTGTGCTGTCTTTCCCTGTGCTGAGGTGCCCCTGAGTTTCAATGCACAGTCCCACAATCACTTTACTTTCTCTCTCTTGGGCACACAGATTCTCTTTCTACTTGGCATGCTGGTACAGCCCTGCCAAGGGTGGGAAAGGCTTAGCATAGGCAATGCATTTTCTGCCCTCCTCAGTGCCTCTTTCCTTGATATAATATTAAAATCGGGTAGTATGTTCACTCACCTGGATTTTTCTTCTTCTAAAGGTGCTAGCTTGTGTGGATAGTTGTTTAATTTAGTGTTTGTATGGCAAGACAATTGCTGGAGGTTTATATTTGACCATCTTTCTCCTGAATTTTTAAATTTTAGCTATTGCAATTTTCATCTCCAGAATTTACATTTGGTTCTTTTATAATTTCTATTTTTTTATTGATATTCTCTATTTTGTGTGTCATTATCATAATACTTTCCTTTTCTTCTTTAATCATGGTTTCCTGTAGTTATGTGACAATGCTTATTATACCTACTTTGAAGTCTTTGATAAATTCAACATCTGATCTCTTTCACAAGCAATTTTTATTCATTTTTTCCAGTTTGTAAGTGATAGTTCCATGTTTCTTTTAATGTCTCATTATTTTTTGTTGGAAACTGAACATTTTAGACAATATATTGTAGCAACTCTGGGTACTGGTCCCTCTACCCCACAGCTTGTTATTATTATTTGCTTATTTTTTTGTTTAGTGCAAGATTGGATTATTTTAGTGAGGTATATTTTTTCTATCTTTCCCACAAAATGTTCAGCCTCTGATGTTTCTCTGGGAGGCACAGCTTTGGATATGCCCAGAGTCACTCTGGGATGACAGTAGTTTTGGTAGGATTCTCTTTCTCTCTTTCCCTGAGCACACCCAGATGTTAATGTCTACTAATTCATGACCAATTGTTCTATTACTTTTGATAATATCCTGAGACATAAATTCTTCTACAAAATAGTCCTGTAAAAATGTGTCTCCTTTGTAAAAATAGTTTCTAAGGTCAGTGTTTGATTTATGTTCTGACACCAGGAGAGCCCCTTACAGCTGTCTTATTCCCTAGGCTCTTTCGCAAATTAACCAGCCTATAATTAAACCTATATCTTGAATCTCATCCAAACTGCCTTTCACCACAATCTTCACTGTTCTTAAGAGCTTCTTCAGGATTGAACTTCTTCACTCTCTTGAACACAAAAATTCAAATAAAGTCAGTTTCCTTAGGAAGAGATTATAAGCTTTTGTATGGCCTGCTCCACCTCCACCAGAGAAAATCTTAGTCAGGGCTCTGCAGGTAGGGGTTGGGACAATAGCAACCCTCTCTTAGGGTGACTCCCCAACTCTAGGATCTGAGCATTAAGTGGCAGGAGCAGCGGCCATGGGTCTTTTCAGCTACCTCTCTAGCATGAGACCACTGCCTCCGAAGCTATTTATAAGTGATCAGGACCCCAGTATTAGCAAACTGTACTCAAAATAGAACTTCTGCTTCATGAATAAGAGCTGAGCAAAAGAGCAGAGCCCCACATCTTAACTCTGCTTGCCCAGGATTTAGCCTTAGCAACAGGTAGCTGGTAAAAGGAACTTCCTGCTCTCTTCAGGAAGATAACACTCCATTTGGGTGCTGGGGGAAAGAAAGAACCCTATATTCCTCACTTAAGAAGTCTGAAGTGGACTCTTTGCCTCATTGAGCTGGGACGGGGGAGAGAAGAAGCACTCTTATTTCAAGGACCACACTCTCACCTTTCTTAATACATTTTTATAGATTTTTAATAGCTATTTTTCATTTGATGTTTGCCCTTAGGAACATTTCCCTAGGATTTAAATAGTTTTTATTGTTTATAGTTTTTACAACTTTCACTGGGAAGTGCATCTGTGGTCTTCACAGTATCTTGCCAGAATTTGGCCTTATAAACCTGAAGATTTCAAAGTGCTGTTCTTGATATGGATCGTGCTGTGCACTTTAGGTGATACAGTGTGGTAAGCATCCAAACCAACTATCTAGCAGCAACTACCAGGATTCTTCAATTATGAGTAGCTATTTACTTATCCACAAATAAAACAACAAAAAAACCTAAATAAAATAAGAGATGAATTTGTCTATGTATGCATTTGAACTTAAAAAACATTTCACCATAGAGTTTATACCAATGAGTCAAAAACTTAAATTTTCTAGGAAAGCAAAGCTCAGGTAAAAAATGAAACCCTTGCATAAACATTAAATTATCTATGAGTGTCACTCAAGGAGGAGAAAAACCATACTCAGATAGCCTTAAATAATAAATCTAAATATGTTAGAGGCCAGTCAACAATAGACTAAAGATTTAAACACAATTTCTCAGTCACCAAATGCACCAGTACCTCCAAACCATGAAAACTACATCTCCAGCTAGCAAATGGTTCTCAAAGCACAATGGCAGAGAAAGAGCCAATATATTTTTTCTCTGAAAATACATTAGGATTAAGAATCCAAATCGCTGAAGTTGAGTTTAAAAGTATCAAAAAATCCTTCTCATGGAAACATATATTGAGTGAGTAAAACAAGTTTCCCACAGTAGTTTCATTATATCAAGTCCATGAATAAAAATTTTCATGGAAAAGGACTGGGAGCACACTCATTATAATCCTGGGATTAACATCCAGGCTAGGAGTCAGTGTAATCCAATGAGTGATTTTTATGTCATCGCATCTCCCCATGGCAAAAATCAAAAAGGTCTAATTGACATAAGCTATGGAACTACCAACACATACATCAGTTTGGTCTTGACAACTCTTGCCAGATGCAATGTCATTAAACCTTGGTAACAAAGCAAACAGGAGATTTGGACAGTCATCACAGGACTCGTGTGTAGCTCCTAGTTATCCCAGAGGCCTCAGCATTCACTTTTTCATTATTGTTCATAAGTTTGACAGTATTAGGACAGTAATCATGGATAAGAAATATACCTCTGATATGTATATGGCTCATGTGGACTATTCCATAATTTATATACAAGGAATATATACTCTCCCAAAGGCCATCATACTTAGGTTGTACTCTAGTGATACACCAAACATGGACATAATAAAGGAAACAGGTCCTTTCTTGATATAACTTCAAGGAAGCAATATCAAGAACAATAAGGCTGGCCGCAGTGGTTCACGCCTGTAATCCTAGCACTCTGGGAGGCGGATTGCTCAAGGTCAGGAGTTCAAAACCAGCCTGAGCAAGAGCGAGACCCTGTCTCTACTATAAATACAAAGAAATTAATTGGCCAACTAATATATATGGAAAAAATTATCCGGGCATGGTGGCGCATGCCTGCAGTCCCAGCTACTCGGGAGGCTGAGGCAGAAGGATTGCTTGAACCCTGGAGTTTGAGGTTGCTGTGAGCTAAGCTGATGCCACAGCACTCACTCTTGCCTGGGCAACAAAGTGAGACCCTATCTCAAAAAAAAAAAAAAAAAACATAGAACAATAATAATTAACCCTGCTTTTACTTTCCATTATAAGTAAAGAAGCAAAACAACATAAACATCAGGAACTTTAAAAGAAAGTCAGGTTGCATGCATTTTATTCAATATTACATATTATAGGCAACACATTTATCTGAATCTCAATAATATTGAGGCCACAATCGTCTGGGTCTTTTTATCTGTGAGTAGCTTATCAATGATTAAAACACATCACAACACCATAGCCACCTGAAATTATACAACAGGGATGAATTTGTCTATGCAGGCATTTAAACTATAATAAATTTATAGATATACTATAGAATAATAAAACTTCTCAAGTTTCAGTTAAAGCATATTTATATACGAGTGAAAATTTTATTATGAGGATCTTATGAAGTAGGCCAGTCACTCATCAGAAGAAAACCCATTATGATATTCATGTTTCCTGACTGAATGAAACTGTTTATCTTAGAGCCCTATTTTCCCTTATCCAATGCTCTATTTAGAATTTTAGAACACCACAAGCAGTAACTCACATAAAATCACGAAACTGTATATCTCCTGCCAACCAGACATCCACATAGAGGGGAAAAAGCACTAAAGCATTAGCTACAAAAAATGTCAGACAATTAAGAACTGTGGTGCACTAAAAAATCAGGCTAAAAGGAATGGAAAGTATTGGCTACTTAGAATAAAATATTAAGAGTTTTGAAACAAATTTCCAAGATTGTTTCATTCACTCAAGCCAAAAATAAAATTCCCCTGGAATGGGACTGAATAAGCTTATATCCCATCCCAAGATTGTCATCCTAAGCTGGTTCTCAGCATGATTCTGAGAACTTGATATTTATAGACCATCACATCTACTCAAGATTATGTTTGATCATTCACCCAAGACATGGCACTCTAAAAACATACATCTACTTATCTCTCTTAATAAGAATGAAAACTCTTACCAGGAATGAAAGCCTTTTATCTTGGTACAAAAGAAGACTGTAATCGAGCAGTTTGAGTGCACAATGCCTTGTTGGTTCAAACTGAACCAAGAGTAACAGGCTGAAAAATCCTCTTCTTCAGTAGTTTTTACCTAAGGAAACAGGAGTAGTATGGTAGTCAAAGATGAGAAATACACCTCTAATGTATATGGCCTATGTGTGACATTCTTTCATTTCTAAAAGAGGTTATGATTCAATAAGAAGCTATGTTAATTAGGTTGTAGATGAATGATTCAATAAACAGAGTAATGGTGAACTATATAGGCTTCTTCTTTTTGAAGAACCTGTTAAGTGGTTATGTACAGAATAGGCCTCATTGATAACCCCTTGATCATATGTACAAGAAGCCATATCAATAAGCACTGGCTTCATCCATAGCATACCTATTACCTTGCAAAGAGCATAATGCAATGCATAAATTCATGACTCGGAATCAGACATAAGGCTACACATTAATTTATTTAATTTCATGTATCATGGACAAAGCATACACCCGAATCTCAAACCCCAGACCACAATTGCTTAAGTTGTTTGGTTGTGACTAGGTCTTTAATGATATGCAAACATCACAACATCATAGCAACTTTGAAATAACATAATAGTTGCAAATTTGTTCACTACTGTATTTAGACCTCAATAAATATTACACCATCAAGGTCATACCAATGAATTACAAATCATATTAAATCAAAGCAAGTTTTGGTACAGAATGAAGATATTATTCTGAGGATCCCCTCAGGTAGTCACTTATTGAAAAGAACACAATGATATTTATGTGCTAGAATGAATGAAACCAGTTATCTTAAAAGCCAAGTTCACTGGCCTGATGTTATAGTTGAAATTTCTCAGCCACTAAAAGCAGATAATCACATCCATTCCATGAAATCATGCATCTCATAATGCTTGGAGCTCCATAAACACAAATTAAGGAAAAATAGCCAAGGCATAAGATTCAAAACAACAGCAGAATTAAGATATATTAAACACTTACATTAGGCTAAAATGATCTAAAAGTGTTTTTCACTTAGATAAAGAGAAAGATGACCAAAATAAGTTTCCTCTGAGTCTGATTATCTCAAGCCCGAAATAAAATTTTTCCAGAATAAATCTAAGAAAGGCAAAATCTTAGTCCCTAATTGTCACCTATTCTGGTCCACAGCTCCTAATAAGCATGATTTTTGTTTCATTGTGTCTTCCCAAGGTAATAAGAAAATCATATAATTGACCCACTCCACACATACGTCCTCTTGAAATGGAAGAGACTTACCAAGGATGCCTACGTTAGACCCTGGTGCTAGGATGAATTGATGTTCAGGTGTATTTGATGCAGGACACCTGGATTGAAAATAGGTGTTGTCAATTTCTCTAGCAGGAGCAGGCTAAACGTGGATTTCTTCAGTAGTTCTTATCTGGACAGTCAGAGACAGGATAGCATTTGAAAATGAGAATAAAATCATGTTGTGTGGTTCCTACATGCTATCCTTTAGTGAATATAAATGGCCAGTTTTCAAAACATGACCCATGACACTAACTGTAGACCACTAATTCACCAAACACTATAAGGACAAAGCATATAGGTTTTTTGTTTGTTTTAATTTTGGAGAACTTATCAGTTGGTTTCATGCAGAAATTAGAGCTTCTCATTGATCATCTTTTTTCTATACATTCAGGAAGCCACATCAATAACAATTAGCACTGATCACAGTGTATATATTCAATTGTAATAAACCTGAAGCCAAATAAAATTCAGGGTATGGACATCAGATATCATACAACTCTTAATTGTATTCATTTCCACAAATTAAAAGGAATGCTTATACCTGAATTTCAAACTGGTGGGTCCAATTCTATTGTCTTTATGTTGTAAATTGTCATGAATGATCAAAAATATCACAAAATCATAGACACCTAAAAATATTAAGATAAGGATGAATATGTCTAGTCCTGTATTTAGACAAAAAGATCACCACACCATAAAGATAATGTCAATGAATTACAAAACTTCTCAACATATTAATACAGTGTCAGTAAAAAGTAAAGTTTTTTTCTTTTTTCCTTTTTTTTAGGAAGGTCCCATTAATTAGGTTATCAGGCACTCATTGAGAAGAACCTATAGCAAGATTCACGTTGACTAAATTGGAAAACCTAGTCAACTCAAAGGCATTATTGGTAACAGATGGCATCATTCATAGCATATACTTTTAGTATTTTGATAATAATAGAATCACATGGCACTCATCAGATGATCAGGTAACAGGTTGTGCATCAATTTATTCACTTTCAAGTTTCACAAACAAGGCACATTTACTAAACTTCATATTTTCACCCTGTCAGACTGTCTCATTCATGACAAGTTCATTGATGATATATCTCTATGCCATTATAATCCTATAATGATAATATAAGGGAGAAATTGCTCTCATGTGTTTAGAACTAAATGTGTATTGCACATTGGACATGGCATCAACGAATCACAAAATTTCTCAAATTTCAATTAATCCAAGTTCAGGTAAAAAGCATAAATTTTCTTATGAGAATCACAGCAAGAAGTTCAGTAACTCATTGTAGAGAAAAACCCAATGATATTCATGTTGCCTAAATAAGTACATTTATTGTTTTAGTGGTGAATCTTCACTAGTTCAATAATTTATTGGATGTTTATCTGTCAACACACTGAGTCTGTTACCTTTAAACAATAAAATTGTGTATCCCTTGCCAGCAGGACTTAAATACTCAATGAGAAAAATCCGTGCCAGATAATTAGTAATTACAAGTTACTTAATCCTTAAAGCTGCAAAATTTGTTGTTCATTTTAAAGCAAATAAATAAAGGTGGGCAAAACCACAACAATGGGTTTCCCACAAGAGGTTAATCTTAAGACTAGAATAAAATTCTCCAGAAGGGAAAAATGGAAACACAAATTCTAGACTCAAGATTGACACCTAAGGTGGGGCTCAGTGTAATCCTGTTGGGCATGACTTTTAAGTATCATATCTCCTCAAGACAAGATAAAATCTTGCCAATGACAGAAATCATGGTACTCTACAAACATACATCTACTTACATTTATTTTATCTTAAACAAGCAATAAAAAAAAAAACCCTTACCAGAAAGGAGTCCTTAAACCATGGTGCAAAAAAGAACAGAAGACAAATCAGGTTTGATGCCTGGATCATATCAGGTACTTCACCATAAATAGGCAAAGAGCTCTCTTCCTCAGTACTAATTACTTAGGGGATAAATAGAGGATAATAGCTCAATATAAGTAACTCTCACATGTATATATGGCTCATGCATACTAATCCTGACGGAAGATATGATTAGTATTTAAAAATTCACTCATTATATAGTCTATAGATCATTAATTCACCAAATATGAGGAAAAGCATACAAGTTTCTTGACCTTGGAGGACTTGATAAGTGGGTTTTATGAAGAAATGAGTAATTCCCACTGATAAATCTGGTGTATATATTGAAGGAAGCCATATCAATAAAAAATGGCATGGTCTATTACATATTAACTCTCATAAAATGATATTCCTGAAGTCCCATTAAACTCACAGGATTGTGAAATCAGGTATCAGGCCACTCATTTTTATTTATTCCTCCAGTGATTCTATTAATTTTCACAATCTTGGGAAATCTATACACAGGAATTTCAAACTGATGGCCAAAAAGCTACATGAAATTCATCCAGGTTCCAGAAATCAGACATAGGCTACCTGTAATTGCATTGTATTTTACTAATCATGGGCAATGAATACGTCTAATTTTGAAACCTGGAGCTGCAATGACCTTGCTTTTACATTGATGTCACCATTGACCCACAAACTTTATGAAATCATAGAAAACTAAAAGCAATATAATAGGGATGGACATCTCTACTTCTGTATTTAGACCAAAAGATTATTGTATTAAGGAGATTTTACCAATGAATCACAAAACATGTCAACATTATGTCTATGTAATTTTACTAAAAGGAGATGTTTCTTTTAAAAGGTTCCATGAATTAGGGAGGATACTCATTTATAAAGAACCCATAATGCCACTCACATCATCTAAAAGACCTTACCAATGACAACTTTCATCATTCATAGTATAACTTTTCATTATACTGAAAATTATGGAGCTACATAATATTCATCAGCTGTAAATCAATTATCAGGCTGCTCAATTTATTCAATTTTAAATCTCACAGACAAAGCATATTACCAAATCAAATATTCTCACCTAAATTACATTGTCTTCAATTATTAGAAGTTCATACATGACGCCAAACATTTCAACATAATTACAATTTATTTAATCACACTTAACAAACAAATATTGTACATTGAATATGTCACAAATGAATCACAAAATTTCTCAACTTTAAACCAAATCAATTCAGATCAAAAGATGGAGGATGAGAAAACCCAAAAACCAGAGTGTCTCTAAAAGAAAGACAGATATTAGAAGAAAGTGTAAAAAAGTAACCAGACAGACAAACACAGATCAGATGAGGGTCAAAGGGAAGGGCACTTGAAACTACCGGGGACTTCACGAGAAGAAGCTGCAGAGGAGAACTGGAAGGACAAAGGGCCCTGAGAGGGTTGGAGACCAGTGAGAAGGGTTGTTGGAGCAGTTAAATTTCCCCTCACTTGAATCTCAGACTGCTGGTGGGCTCCTGAGTAGTTGGAAAGACCTGCTAACACAGTCCAGATACACCCACCGCCGGTGAGGGGTGAGTCCCTTGAAAACAGGGCACCATGCTCCCAGATCCCTTGGGGGCACATCCCACTCAACAGACCTGAGCTGTTAGGCAGGCACCAAACTGATACATGCTACATTTCCCCTCAATACCCATGGCTGCAAGAGAGACATTATAGCCACCACAAACAGGCATCTGTAGGAAATGAGACCTTTCCTTTTGTGGCCCTACATCAGACTGAGGGATACTCAGACTGTTAGCTCCCTACCAGCCAGCCATCCAGGTGCTGCTTGCCTGTTGAAAGCAGGAGAGCATGAGCGTTCAGTCAAAGCCCCAGCCCCGACTGGAAGCCTAGGACAACAAAGGTGTGTCATGGCAGGGGTCCACAAGGCCACCCCTTTCTGGGAGCACATGTCCCTCCCTAACTGGAAGTGAACTCTGGATTCAGAAACAAAAAAGATATCCTCTGAGTACCACAAACTCAAGGACCGTCCCCCTCAAGTAGGGAGTAGCGAAGGGTCCACTTCCCCAAGGCGCCTGCCAGTGGGAAGCGCTCTTGGACTGAGGCGGAGCCTTGGACAACCCATTGCTTCTCGGGTCATGGCTCAAGCCCCAACAGGTCCACTCACCTGGGATCCTGACAGCCTTGGGGCCAACCGGGGCAGCACGGCTCCCTGAAAGACACGACGGGG
>VSMD01013073.1:0-20214 GCA_008750895.1 Mirza zaza
AGCAGAACATTGGAAACCATATCTGCAATAATTAAAAAAAATTAAAAGTTTTAAGACATTAGAGAAATGTGGAGACAATATACACCAAAATTCTGGAGAAATTTTGGATTTAGTTCTTGTTTTGCTAGTTCTTTAAGGTGCAATGTTAGGTTGTTTACTTGAGATTTTTCTACTTTTTTGATGTATCTGTTTATTGCTGTAAAAATCCCTCTTAGGACGGCTTTTGCTGTATTTCATGGGTTTTGTTTGATATGTTGTGTTTCCATTTTCATTTATCTCTAGAAATTTTTAGATTTCCTCTTTGATTTTGTTATTGACCTATTGGTCATTCAGGAGCATGTTGTTTAATATTTATTTGTGCAGGTTCCCAAGTTCTTCCTGTTATTGATTTCTAGTTTCATTCCATCATGCTCAGAAAAGATGTTTAATATGATTTCATTTTTAAAAATTTGTTAAGACTTGTTTTGTGGCCTAACATATGATTTATTCTAGAAAATGTTCCTTGTGTTGGTTTGAAGAATGTCATTTTTATTGTATAAGTCTTTTGTCTCCTTGGTTATTGTAATTCCTAAGTATTCTTTTTGTGGTATTGTAAATGGAATTGTTTTCTTAACTTTCTTTTCAGATTGTTTGTTGCTAATGTATAAGAGTACAACTGATTTTTGTATGTTGAATTTGTTTCCTGCTATATAGCTGAATTTGTGTATTAGTTCTAATAGTTTTTATGGAAACTTTAGGTTTTTTACATTTATATCACCTGCAAACAGAGGAAATTTTACTTCTTCCTTTCCAATTTGGATGCCTTTTATTTCTTTATCTTGCTTAATTTCTTTAGCTAGCACTTCCAGTTCTGTGTCAAATAGATATGGTAAAAGTGGGCATCCTTCCTTTGTTTCATGATGCTACAGGAAGAGATTTCAGTTTTTCACCGTTGAGTATAATGTTCACTGTGGGTTATTCATTATAAATAACCAGCATGACTAGGTAACATAATGTTGTGCTAGTTTCCTTCCATTCCTAGTTTGAATTTTTTCAAATGTCTTTTCTGCATCGGTTGAGATGATCATGTAGTTTTCCTTCCTTATTCTGTTAATGTAGTGTAAAACTGAACAGTTGTTGTATGTTGAACCATCCTTGCATTTTATGAATAAATTTCGTTTGGTTGTAGTGTATATGTCTTTTAATTTGCTGCTGAATTCGGTTTACTAGTGTTTTTTTGAGGATTTTTTTCTCCTTTTTTCTATTTATATTTTAATACATTTGGGATAGAAGTGGTTTTTGGTTACATGGGTAAATTTGTATAGTGCTTATGTCTGGGTTTTTAGTGTCCCTGTCACCCAAATAGTGTATATCACACCTGATAGGTAGTTTTTTTAAACTCATCTTCCTTCTAGCCTACCATTTCTGAGTAACCAATGTCTATTGTACCACTCTGTATGACCCTGTGTACCCGTAACTTAGCTCCCACTGAACTAAGTGAGAACATGCAGTGTTTGGTTTTTCATTCCAGCATCACTTCATGTAGGATAATAACCTCCAGTTTCACCAAAGTTGCTACAAAAGATATTATTGATCCATTTCTATGGCTGAGTAGTATTCTGTGGTGTGTATAAACCACATTTTCTTTATCCACTTCTTGGTTGATGGGCACTTAGGTTGATTTCATATCTCGTAATTATGAATTGTGCTGTAATAAATTTGTACATGCAGATATTTTTTAAAAAAATATAATTGCTTTTCCTTTGGGTAGATACCCGGTAGTGGGATTGTAGGATTGAATAATAGATCTCCTTTTAGTTCTTTGAGAAATCTCCATGCTGTTTTCTATAGAGGTTGTACTAATTTATGTTCCCACCAACAGTGTATAGCCATACCCTATTCACCACATCCATGCCAACATCTATTGTTTTCTGACTTTTTAATAATGGCTATTCTAACTGGGGTAAGTTGGTATCTCATTGTGGTTTTAATTTTCATTTCCCTGAGATGATTAGTGATGTTGAGCACATTTTCATATTTTCTTGGCCATTTGTATATCTTCTTTTGAAAAATGTCTGTTGATATAATTTCCCACTTTTTAAGGGGGTTGTTATTACCTTGCTGATTTGTTTTACTACATTGTAGATGCGAATATTAATTTTTTGTCAAATGTATAATTTGCAAATATTTTTCTCACTCTGTAGGCTATTTATTTACTCTGTTATTTATTTCTTTTGCTGTGCAGAAACTTTTTAGTTTAAGTCCCATTTTTTAAAAATTTTGTTTCATTTGTTTTGAGGTCTTAGTCATGAATTCTTTGCCTAGGCCAATATTCAGAAGAGTTTTTTCTAGGTTTTCTTCTAGAATTTTTGTCATTTCAGGTCTTGCATTTAAGGTAGTCTTTAATCCATCTTGAATTAATTTCTGTATATGGTAAGAGACAGGAATCCAGTTTCATTCTTCTGAATGTAAAGAATAGCCAATATTTTTGGGACCATTTACTAAACATAGGGAGTCCTTTCTCTAGTATATGTTTTTGTCTGCTTTGTCAAAGATCAGTTGGTTGTAGGTATTTGGCTTTATTTATGGGTTCTCTGTTGTGTTCGATTGATCTGTGTGTCTATGTTTATGCCAGTACCATGAAATTTTGTTTACTATTGCCTTATAGAATAGTATAATTTAAAGTTAGGTAATGTGATGCCTACAGAATTGTTCATTTTGCTCAAAGAGCCTAATTTGACTATTTGGGCTCTTTTTTAGTTACATATGAATTTTAGAATGGTTTTTTCTAATTCTGTCAAAAATGATGGTATTTTGAAAGGAATTGCATTGAATCTGTAGATTCCTTTGGGCAGTAGGGTCATATTCACAAGATTGATTCTTCCAATCCATGAGCTTGGGATGTTTTTCCATTTGTGTCTTCTACAATTTCTTTCATCAGTGTTTTATACTTTTCCTTCTAGAGATATTTCACCTAATTTGTTAAGTATATTCCTAAGTTTTTATTTCATTTCAGCCATTGTAAACGAGATTGAATTTTTGACTTGATTCTCTATTTGGTCATTATTGGTGTATAGCAGTGCTACTGCTCTACATATGTTGATTTTGTAAACTGAGACTTTACTGAATTCATTTATCAAATCTAGGAGTCTTTTGGAGAATTATGTAGGATTTTTTAGATATAAGAATATATTATTCACAAACAGAGATAGTTTGATTTCTCTTTTATAATTTGGATGCCCTTTCTTTCTCTTGCCTAATTGCTTGAGCTAGAACCTCCAATACTATGTTGAATAGAAGTGGTGAAAGTGGGTATCCCTGTCTTGTTCCAGTTCTTAGGGGGAATGTTTTCAATTTTTTCCCATTCATTATGATGTTGACCATAGGTTGGACACATATGGCTTTTATTATTATGAGGTATGTTCTTTCCATACCTAGTTTCTTGAGAGTTTTTTTTTTCCATAAACCTGTGATGGATTTTATCAAATGCTTTTTCTGCATATATTGAAATGATCACATGGTTTTTGTTTTTAATTATATTTGTGGTGAATCACATTTATTGATTTGCATATGTTGAACCATCTTTGAATGATGAAACTCACTTGATGGTGGTGAAACTCACCAGGATAAAACTCACTTGATGGTGGTGAATTATCTTATTGATGTTCTGTTAGATTCAGTTTAATAGTAGTTTTTTAGGATCTTTGCATCTATTTTTATCAGGGATATTGGTCTGTAGTTTTCTTTTTTGTATCCTTTCCTGGCTTTAATGTCAGAGTGATATGAGCTTCATAGAATGAGTTAGGGAGGATTTCCTCTTTTTCAATGTTATGAAACAGTTTCAGTAGGATAGGTGCCCGTTCTTCTTTGTAGGTCTGATAGAATTTGGCTGTGAATCTTTCTGGTCCTGATGATTTTTTGTTGGGAGATTTTTAATTACTGTTTCAATCTTGCTACTTGGTATTGTTTTGTTCAGGATTTCTTTTTCTTCCTGATTCAAGCTTGGAAGGTTGTATGTTTTCAGAAATTCAACTATTTCCTCTAGATTTTCTAGTTTGTGTGCCCAGAGGTTTTCATAGTAGTCTCTAATGATATTTTGTATTTCTGTGGTATCAATTTTAATGTCTCCTTTTTCATTGCTGATTGAGCTTACTTGAATCCTTTCTCTCCGAATCCTGGTTAATCTAGCTAGTGGTCTGTTGAGTTTGCTTATCTTTTCAAAGGAGGAAATTTTTGGTTCCTTGATCCTTTGTGTGTTGGTTTTTTTGGATTCTATTTCATTTAGTTTTAGTTCTGCTCTGATCTTTGTTATTTCTTTTCTTCTGCTAGCTTTGGGGGTTGGGTTCATTATTCTTTTTCTAGTTCCTTGAGGTATGACATTAGATTGTTAATTTGTGATGAAGATTTCAGTAGCTTGTGTCACTTTTGTCAGTCAATTCAAAAATATTTTTCCTTCCATCTTGATTTCATTATTGACCCAAGAATCAGTCAGCAGCAGGTTGTTTGATTTCCATGTATTTGTGTAGTTTTGAGAGTTCCTCTTGGAATTGATTTCTAGTTTTATTCCACTAAATTTTGAGAAGGTACATGGTATGACTTTATTTTGTGTTAATTTTGTGAGACTTGTTCTGTGGCCTAACATGTGGTTTATCTTGAAAAATGTTCCATGTGCTGATGAGAAGATTGTGTATTTTGTAGTTTTGGAGTGGAATGCTCTGTGTCTGTTAGGTTCCATTTGTTCTAGAGTCTCATTTCAGTCCAGCGTTTGCTGATTTTCTGACTCAATCTGTGTTGTTCTGTCAGTGAGGTGTTGAAGTCCCTGGTATTGTTATTTCTTTCTTTCCTTAAGTCTAGTGTTATTTGTTTTATGAATCTGGGAGCTCCTGTATTAGGTACATATATATTTAGAATTGTGATATCTTCTTATTAAATCAATACCTATATTATTATATAAGGACTGCCTTTGTCATATATTATGTTGGCTTAAGGTCTATTTTATCTGATGTAAGAATAGCTACTCCTGCTTGCTTTTGGTTTCTTTTGCATGGAATATTTTTTTCACACACCTTTGCTTTGAGTCTTTGAGAATCTCTGAGTTAAGTGGGTTGCTTGAAGACAACATATATTTGGGTTTGGGGTTTTTTATTCATTTTACCAATATATATCTTTTAAGTGGGGTGTTTAGACTGTTTACATTCAATGTAAATATGTGAGATACTGAAGCAGTCATCGTGTTGATTGCTACCTAGCTGCTTTATTTTTTCCCTTGTGTTACCATTTTATAAGAGCTGTGAGTTTTTACTTTCAGTTGTTTTTACACTGGTAGGTATCCATTGTACTGTTCCACGTATAGAGAAAACTTTGAAGCATTTCTTGTACGGCAGGTCTAGTGCTGACAAATTCCCTTAATGTTTGCATGTCTGGGAAAACTTCATTTCTCTTTCATTTATGAAACTTAGTTTTGCAGTATACACAATTCTTGGCTGACAGTTGTTCTGTTTAAGAATGCTAAAGTTAGGACCTCATTCCCTTCTGGCTTCTAAGGTTTCCTCTGAGAAGACTATTGTTAGTCTGATGGGTTTTCCTTTGTAAGTTGCTTGATGCTTTCATCTCTCAGCTTGTAGGATTTTCTCCTTCACTTTGATTTTGGCCAGTCTGATGAATATGTGCCTTGAAGATGTCCTGTTTACAGTGATTCTTCCAGGATTTCAATGATCTTCTCACATCTGGATGTCTAAATCTCTAGCAAAACCAGGGAATTTTTTCTTCATTATTCCATCAAATAGGTTTTCCATGCTTTTTTGCTTTTTCTTCTTCTCCCTCATAGATAGTTATAATTATTAACTTTGGTCATTTTACATAGTTTTATAATTTTTAAAGACTGTGTTCATTCTTCTTTTTTCTTCATTTTTGCATGGGTTTATTAAAAAGCCTTGTCTTCAAGCTCTGAAATTCCTTCTTGTGCTTGGTGTAGTCTGTTGTTAAAAACTTTCCACTGTATTTTGTACTTCTCTAAATGATTCTTTTATTTCCAGATGTTCTGTTATTTTATTAAAACTGTATCTCTTTACTGAATTTTTTATTCACATCCTGAATTTTTTTGTTTTCTTTGTGATGGTTTTCAACTTTCTCACCAAGCCCATTGAGCTTATTAGTGATTTATATTTTGAATTATCTATCCAACATCTCAAAAATTTATTTTTAGTTGGAGTCCATTGCCGAAGAGCTAGTGTGATCCTTTGGGAGTGTTGGAATAGCCTGTTTTTTCATATTGCCAGAGTTCTTATTCTGGCTCAAAACAGATAGCTTTGTAGTTCACCTGTTCTCCTGTTGCTCAGTGTAGGTATGTTGCCTTTTGGCTTGTGCAGTAGGTACCCACTATGGTGTTGCTGGCAATTTTGGTTGGTTGGACCTTAGACATGTGAGACAGTGTTCAAGTACCAGCAGGACTAGGTTAGGTAATCCCCAGTTCCCAGGCCCCTGGATGGCATGTTTGAGTCCTGGGTGAACAAAAGTGAGACTTAGCTGGCAAACTTGCTCTTAAGCCTCCCTGGCTTCTTGTGCTTGCTATGATAGTGAGGGGTAGGGTGCTTTCCTGCTCAAGAAGAATGTTTGAGCAGATGGGCAGATGCACTGTGATCCTGAGATGGGAGGGGTAGGCCTGTCTTACTAGATTAGCAGAGGTGGACAGCTGTGGGACACACAAGCTGCTCTCACCTCACTCTCTTGGCAATGGCAGCAGTCTCAGAGGGGCAAACGTTCCCTTATTCCCAGCTCCCACCCTGGCCCAGATGCAGCAGAGGTAGTGAAGGTAGCTTAAGCCACTGTGCTTAGGACTGCCAGACTGGGTGTGGGCTGTGGCTGAAATGCTCCAGTAGGTGGGGTTTGGTTGTGTCAGGGACTTGTCTCCAGGTAGAGCAGGCTCCTAGCAGAGGAGATGAGCAGTTTGCAGCTCAGGGGGAGGACTGCTAGCCCTGCCCTTCCCCAGAAGACGCAGTAGCTTTTGTCCTTGGGGCACACAAAATCACTTACTCTTTCTTTTTATCAGGAAGGGAGTGAGCCCCACACTCTGGGGAAGCCTGGTTATGAGAGGTGCTGTCAGAGGCAGGGCATCCATTCCCAGATGCCCTGGTTTAATGGTGCCCTGTGAGACACTCACCAGTCCCAAGTTGAAACAGCCAGCTGTGGTGTGATAAGCACTCTGTCAAAGATGGGGCAGACACTCCTAGGTGCCCTGCCTTAATCATCCCCCATGGAACACTGCCAGTCCTGCGTGGAAAAAGCCTTTCAACCATAGTTGCCTCTGTGGCAGTGTTGGGGGGAGGGGAGGAGGAGAAGGCTTCATATGATGGGGAGTGTCCCCCCTGGGAGGGCTGCTGACAACTCTGGATCATGAGCCAGAGGTCTCTGATACAAAATTCATGTTCCACCTTCCTGTATCCTAAAAAGCATTCACTGGTCTCCTCAAGGAAGCCTGTTCCATGAGTCAGAACTCCTTGTATTACTCCCACTCTTCTGTATTTCACCCTTCCTTTCTGCTTGTCACAGTCCAAGTGGGTGCTGGGGAACTTTCCTGTGGGGTCCAGTGACAGGGAAACTGAGGGTCCATGATTTCCCCTGGTTGATATAGGTGTCTGGTATGTGCACAGACAATATGGTACCCACTGTCTGAGCTCACATCTGTGGAGGGGAAGTGACCCTACATGGGCCTGCAGCCTGCTGCTCTGTTCCCAAGAAAATCTCAGTTCATCAATGGCAGGAGCACCCAGATTCATAAAGGCAGAAGTGTTCTCTGACAGATCTGGAGCTTTCAGACTGCCACAGATGTGAGGGGAGTACAAGTATTCATTCCCACCTACCCTTTCTGCCAGGTTCTGAATCCCTTGGGGGTTAATCTCCACCAAAATTGTGCTCTTCCTTGTTCTGCTCCACCACTTCTTCCCATGGGATCTCCAGCAAGGGCAGGTTCTGGCTCCTTTCCCTCAGTATTCCACCTGGCTTATGCTTTCTCACCTAAACATTCTTCCTCTATTTGGGATGATCTGGTGACTGATCCTTTGTTAGCTATCTGGCCCCTCCCTAATTGTTTTTTCTTTATTTTTGTCTGACTGGGTTCATTGAAAAGCCTTGTCTTCAAGCTCTGAAATTATTTCTTTTGCTTAGTCTATTGTTAAAACTTCCCACTGTGTTTTGCGATTTCCTAAATGAGTGTTTCATTTCCAGAACTTCTGTGTTTATTAAAATATGTATCTTTTTAGTGAATTTTTCATTAATGTCCTGAATTAGTTCTTGGTTTCTTTGTGTTGGTTTTGAACTTTCTCTTGGTTCTCATTGAGATTACTTGCAACCCATATTTTGAATTCTATGTCTGTCATTTCAAAAGGTTCAATTTGGTTGGAATACATTTCTGGAGAACTAGTGTGGTCCTTTGGGGCTGCTGAAACAGCTTGTGTTTTCACTGCCAGAGTTCTTATGCTGGTTCCTTCTCATGGAGAAACTGTCCCTTCTTGTACTTGAATTTACTTTCATTTGGATGGGACTTTTAAATTTTTTTGTTTTTATTTTTCCCCCTTGAGAGTGTAAGTATATCATATGTTGCCTTCGGTTGTTTGACTTCAATTTTGGGTGCTTTCAGTAGGCCAACCCTCTGTATGAGTTCCTTAATTATATTTAGCATTGTGCAGTGGCTTTCTCAGATGCTGATTGTAGTAGAGATGTAGTGGGTATATAGTAGGCTCACAGCATTGTTCAATATTGGGATAACAGATGTGTCCGGAAGCTTAATTCTGTGGACGGAAAAAATCCAAGCCCTGAAATATTTGAAAGAAGTTTATTCTGAGCCAAATTTGAGGACCATGACCCGGAGCCACTCTCAAGAAGCCTTGAGCAAGTGGGCTCGCTGTGGCTGGGTTACAGTTCAGTTTTATACATTTTCAGAGAGACAAGGGTTACAGGCAAAGTCACAAATCAATACATGAGAGGCATACATTGGTTTGGCCCAAAAAGGTGGGACATCTCGAAGCGGGGGCTTACAGGTTATAGGTGGGTTTAAAGATTTCTTGGCTGGAAATTGGCTGAGAGTTAGACTTTATCTAGAAGACCAGAAAGGATATGCTTATTTTAAGATAAGGGTGTGAGCACTCTGGGAAGTCCAGACAGGCGGACATTTTAAATTTATGATAGGCGTCTGCTAGGATGCTTTAAGGATGCCTTAAGATTCTTTAAAATTATGAATAGGCATCTGCTAGGATGCTTGAGTTAAGATATTTTAAATTTATGATAGGCATCTGCTAGGATGCTTGTGTTACTATAGGAGCTTCTTATCTTTTAGGTGATGTTAATGCCATACCAGAATCAGGTTGGGAGGTAAACCACTGCTTTATTTGGTTAACAAAAGCTGCTTAGTGGGAATTTAGCATTTGTCAGCCTGACCCAGCAGCTGTAACACACACCTGCCTGCAGGGAGAGTAGGCTCCTCCTGGCAGAGGTAAGCCTCTGTGGCAAGGAGTGCTCACCCCGCCCTCCCTCAGCAGAGATGGTAGTTTTTGTTCTCATGCACCCAGATGCCCAGCTCCCTCACTGGCCCAGCTGCACCAGACGTGGCTGAGGAAGTTCAAACTGCTACATGCTGGGCTCCTAGAATGGCGACAGGCTGCCGCTGTAATGCTCAGCTGGAGGAGGGACAGGTGTGCCACACACTTGCAGGCTACTGGGGGCACAGATTGCTTACCCTGTCTTCCCTCAGCAGCAGCTACAGTTTCTGTCTTCGAGGTGCACAAGAGTGCCCACTTCTCGCACCTGTTCCTTTGGTGGTCCCATAACTGTGCCTATAGCAGTGTAGGTGGTGGCCCCAGAGCAGGATAGAGACCTCTGGGGGCTATGCTTTCCCAATGGCTCAGGGATCAAGAGCCTGTGGGACTCTGGTGCTGCTCAGGACTCAAGTCTGTGGGGCTTCACCCGAGTTCCAGCAATGCTTCTGTGTACTCTCTGGGTAGCTCCTTGCCTCAGTCTGGGGGCCTGTGAGGGCATGGGAATTCTCCCCTAGTTAGGATTTTCTTTTACATTAAAATAAAAATTGAATATATTAAGGGAGTACAAACTTTTTTGTTACATGGATACCAAAATATAATGCTTAAGTTGGGACTTTTAGCATGCCCATCACCATAGTAGTGTTCATTGTATCTGATAGGTGAGATTTTACCCCTTATCCCCAATCCACCCTCCCCCCTTCTTGGTTTCCAATGTCCTTTACATTTCTATGTGCCTGTGTGCCCATTGTTTAGCTCCAAATTATTAGTGAGAACATGTGGTATTTGTTTTTCCATTCCTGAGTTACTTCACTTAGGATAATGGCCTCCATTCAATTCAAGTTACTGCAAAAGACATTATTTCACTCCTTTTTATGGGTGAGTGGTACTCCATGTTGTGTGTGTGTGAGTGTGTGTGTATACACACATTTTATTTATCCATTCATGAATTGATGAGCACTTAGATTGATTCCACATCTTTGCAATTGTGAGTTGTGCTGCTTTTTAACAATGGTAATTCTGACAGGGTTAAGGTGATATCTCAATGTGGTTTTAATTTGCATTTCTCTAATGATTAGTGATGTTGAGCAATTTTTTCAGGTTTATTGGCCATTTGTCTATCTTCATTTGAAAAACTTCTATTTATGTCTTTGCCCACTTTTTAATCGGGTTTTTTGTTTTTTCTTGCTGATTTGTTTGAGTTCTTTGTAGATCCTGGATATTAGCCCTTTATTGGATGTATAGTTTGTGAATATTTTCACCCATTCTGTAGGTTGTCTGTTTTCTGTGTTATTTCCTTTGTTGTGCAGAAAATTTTTAATTTAATTAAATACCATTTATTTTTGTTATTACTATATTTGCCTTTGGGTCTTAGTCATAAATTATTTGGTTAGGTCAATGTCTAGAAGAATTGTTCCTATGTTTTCTTCTAGAATTTTTATGGTTTCATGCCTTACATGTAAGTCTTTTATCCATCTTGAATTAATTTTTATATGGTGAGAGATAGGGGTCCTGTTTCATTCTTCTGCATTTGGCTATCCAGTTTTCCCAGCACCATTTGTTGAATAGGGCTTCCTTTCCCCAGTGTATGTCATTGCCTGCTTTGTCAAAGGTCAGTCGGTTGTAGGTAGATGGTTTTATTTCTGGGTTCTCTATTCTGTTCCATTGGTTTATGTCTCTGCTTTTTCACCAATACCACACTGTTTTTGTTACTATAGCTTTGTAGAATCACTTGAAGTCAGATAACATGATACTTGCAGATTTGTTCTTTTTGCTTAAGATTGCTTTGATACTCAGGCTCTTTTTACTTCTAAATTAAGCATGGAATTATTATTATGATTTTTTTTGTAGATTCATATTTCCTTTTGGTATTCTTTATGTCTGAATGACTTTCTTCAATTTCTTCTGTGATCTTTCAGCTTTTGTGTATCTGAAAGAAACTTTATTTCACCTTTATTTTTAAAAGATATTTTCACTGAGTCCTAGGGTTTTTTAGTTTAATATTATACTTTAATATAGTCAATTGTCTTCTCTCTTACATTGCTTTTGATAAGAAATCAACTGTCATGCTTTTCTTTATTACTTTGGGAAATTGATTTTTAAACTCTCTTGTTTTTATATATTTTGTATTTAGTACATTTTCAAATTTACTAATCTTTTCTTTTATAAAGTCTATTCTATTAATCTCATCCAGTTAATTTTTCATCTCACATGTTGTAATTTTCATTCTAGTAGCTCAATATGTGTCTTTTTATGTCTTCCATGTCTCTTTTTGATGTTTTGAACATGTAAAACCAGCCATAATAATTGTTTTGAATGTCCTTGGCTGCTACTTCTAACATCTATGTTAGTCTGAGTCAGTTTCAATAAATTAATTTATCTTCTCATTATGAGTTGTATTTCTCTGCTTCTTTGCATTCTAGTAATATTTGATTGGATGCTAGACATTTTGTATTTTACCTTATGGGCCATTGTGTATTTTTACTTTCCCATAAATGTGCTTGTCTTTTGTTCTAGGTTGTAGTTATGTTACCTGGAAATAGTTTGATCCTTTGAAGTCTTGCTGTTAAGATTTGTAAGACAGGACTAGAAAAGTTATCAATCTAGGGCTAATTATTCCCCATCACTTAAGTAAGAGGCTTTCATGTACTCAACCCAATGCCCCATTAATCTTCTGGGTTTTTAGTCTGGTTTCTTGCATTGTCTTAGCACCAGGCACTCTTACCTCTAATCATTTCAAATGGTTTTTATCCCAGCCTTGGTTAGTTTCCTCATATGCATGTGCTTATCAGTATTCAGTTCAATACTCAAGGGGAAACTACTACTGATCTCCAGAATTATCTCTCTATGAAGCTCTTTCCTTTCTGGTACTCCATTCTGCCAACTTGTACTGCCAAACTCTCCTCTCCTTCTCCTCAACTTGGGGAGTTCAGTGGGCTCCACATGGGTCCCCTCTCTCAGCCCTTGCACCATGGCCTGAAAACTTTCTCAAGGAACTAAGCAGGGGCAGTCATAGTGCTCACTTCATTTGTTTCCTATCTCTCAGGGGGCACCCTCCTTCATTGTCAGATATGCAGTGTCTTGCAAACTGTTGTTTTATGTATTTGGTCCATTTTTTGTTATTGCAGTTGGGAGGTTAAATATGGACCCTGTTCCATCTTGGATGGAAGTAGAAGTCTTTATACTAATAGCTTCATTTTTGTGAGTAGAATTCTTTTACATTTGAGATGGGAGAGGAATGGAATTCTGGAAGTCATACTCCCTGCCCTAAAGGAGCTTACTGTCCTTCAGCATTTCTCAGCATCAGAAATGTATTTGGCTTCTCCTTTACTAGCACACTCTTTGGCGTCCAGGTTGGATCTTTGATCTGCCTTTATGTAATGCTGTAGCTTTCTGAGAATTATGTTTCCTGGTTGTGCATTGTGGGTAGAGAGTCAGAGTGAGCCTAATATTATTAACTAATGACATAGCAATAGGGCATTTCATTATAAAATAAACTCCAGAAAGATTTTTAGAAAAATCATTCAGAAATATCTCTTTCTGATATATCTGGACTACATAGGCTTATAGCATAGATGAAAGACAACATTTTTTTTATGTGTGTTCTTGCACTCCCTACTCTTTGTCCTCTGCTCAATAATAGCTCATTTGATGACAATAGTATTAAAAAACAGAGATATATTGAGAACCTGCTAGGTAGCAGGTACTAGCTGGTGCTTTGACTCTCTCAGGTTGTGTATATGTGCTTTTCTCTGGCATTATTACTTATACACCTTATTACTCTTTGCTGGGTTATAGAATTATGTATATGAATGCCAATCTCTTTATCTGATTTTTAATTTTATTTCATTCAAAGATCCTGCCTTATTTTACGTCTGTATATCTCACATAGCATTTAGCACCATTTCCAGAATCTAGAAAGGTTTCAATAAATGGTTGCAATTTGGAATGAACTTTTAAATATACATGTACATTTGTGGTTTTTAATACATAGATATACACCCTACTTGTCTGTGAATTCCTTTGTTTCTGCCTTGCCCCTTTCACACAGGAAACAATTTTAAGGAGATAATTCAGTTCTTTGTAAAAGTCATTCCTTCTGAGCAGTAATGGTTGCTGCTCTTTAAGTTTAATAAAATCAAGGCAAGAGTCCCCCAAGAGGTCTTGGTTATTGAATTTAAAAAGAAGGTTTTATTTCTTACAAATATGAATCCTTATGCAAGGAACGTGCTTGAGAATGACTATATTAATCATTTAATAGGACACAACCATTCCTGTGGATGCACACTACAGTTTTAGGTTGAAAGGCAGCAAGGGAATTCCAGACATATATCAGTACTACCTGTTTTCCCCAATACCTTTCAGCTCAGACTAAATGAGAAGAAATGAGAGCTTTTAAAGAAAAGTTTTCAGCAGAGGTTATTTTCAGCTTTATTTAGGCTCTATTGACTTATCTATTTAGTTATTTTATAAATTTTACCAGGGCTAGGGAATGGCTTTTTGTCTCCATCTTTATCCTCTCCATATACTACTCTGCACATGTTCAGGGCTTTGTCAATGGCTCTTTTTTGTCCTAACCTCTCAGGTTCACAGGGAGATCTGATCAGTCTTAAGGATAAAAGACTTTGGGGAATACCAGGATGGGCTTATTGTTTGAAATTAATTTTAAATTTATAGAGTTACCTGCGCATATCAAAACCTCCCTCAAAACATAAGGCTGGCATTACTCTTATCCCCAAAATATTACAAGGAAAAAACCACACACCAATATTTCCCATGAACACAAATGTAAAACTCCTTGATAAAACATTAACAAATTGAACTGAGTAATTTATAAAATGAATCCAGTAAATAAAAGGATTTAATGCAATCCCAATCATAATCATAGAAGGCTACTGTTGAGAAAATTGATAAGCTGATTCTAAAATTTACATAAAAATATTAAGCACTAAGACTAGTCAAAATGGTTTTGAAAAAGAAAATGTTATACTAACACCTGCTTGATTTCACAATTTATTATAAAACTATCAAGATAGTTTGGTGTTGGTGTAAATATGAACTTTTAGAAAATTGGAACATAATAAAGATTCCAGAAATAGACCCACATGTATATGGTCAATTGAATTTTGTTAACAAAAAGACAAAATAATTTAATGGAATAATAGTCTTCTGCTTTTGTTTTTGATTTAATGGTGCTGGAACAACCAGATGTTTATATGGGGGCAGGGGGCAATGAGCCTCAACCCTTAATACCATAAACAAAAAATAAATGCAAAATATTTATCCTGTAAGAATACATAGGAGAAAATCATCATGAGAGGCCAGCAAGTTTTCATCTGTAGCCTTCTTGTGGCTGGCAGAATAACAGCCCTCTAAAGATCTTCACATCCTAATACCACCGGTCTGTATGTTAGGTTATATGACAAAAAAGAATTAAGGGAGAAGATGGAATTAAGTTTGCTAATCAGCTAATTTTAAAGTAGGCAAGTCATCCTGGATTATTTGAGTGGGCCAAATATAAAATCAAGGGTCTTTAAAAGTGGAAGAAGGAGGCAGAAGAGCAAACTAGATGACAGTGTGAGAAGGACATGATCTGAGGTTGCTGATTTTGAAGGTAGAAAACAAGGCCATCAGCAGAAGCATGCAGGCGCTCTCTAGAAGCTGAAAAAAGCAAGGGCGAGCATTCTCCCTTAGACCCTCCAGAAGGAAATACACCCTGCTGATACACTGACCTTTGTCTGATGAGATTCATTTTTGGACTTCTGGTCTACAGAGGTGTAAAATTATAAATTTGCATTGCTTTAAGCTACTAAATTTTTGGCAATCTGTCATAGCAACAATAGAAAATTAATGTACTCCTGCTTAGAATAAAATGTCAGGCAGATTCTTATACAGACATGGTCATGTTCTGCACCATAGGGCTCCTAATCCCAATTTAGCCACGGCTAATTGACACATGGAGAACATCTCAAATAAAAGCAGCGCATGTATAGTTTGGCCAGTGGCCCATCAGATGTTGATTAAATTGAGTCAATAAGAGTTTTTTATTTTTCTTGGGCCTTTGAACTTTGAGATATGAGAGAGTCAGAATTAGGTAGAAGAAGAAGAAAGAAATAGACTCAGGGAATCAGCTATGGAGAGAGTAGCTGAGTCATACCAATGGCAGGGTTGGGGACACGGGAGTTGCTGTGAATAGTTGGTTGCCTTCTTCTGAGTGGTCAGTTAGTGGCCTGTTTGCCGAGTCACCAGAATTCTGCGCTATCACACAGCTTTTCTAGTCTCAGTGACACCCAGGCATAGGGGAGAGATCACTGCTATCCTTACATCCAGATGTAATGAATTCCCTCCAGCTGTGAAATTCCCTCTACTACTAGGGCTAACCTGAGTGAACATAATCATTTTTTGCAAGCAATAGAGCTTAAATAATGTTAGTGCCAGAATTTTAAAGGCTCTGAAGGGTCAGTGCTTCTCTAGGAATTATCTAGAATCCTCATGCTTTGTATTTATTTTTTAATTTTAGTTAAAGAATGGCCTAAGCAGCTGTAATAAAGACCACAAATAGAGAAGTTCAATTAAGTTACAGGTTCATGTATTCCTCATGTAACAGTCCAAAGTTAGGCAGCCAGCCATGGGAGGTCAGACAGTCCTACAAGGTTTTCCAGGAACTTCTGTTCCTGCTACCTTGCTGCTTCACTATCCCTTGGGGATGTTTTCTGTCTCCACATGCTTGGGTCTGGTTTGATCAGCACCACAACTGCCTTCTAGGCCAAAGAAAGAGGGGAAGCAAAAAAGCAGATTGTAAGTATTTATTTCTAAGGAAGTTGCACATATCACTTGTGCTTCCTTTCCGTTGGTGACAATCTAGTCAATGGCTGCATCTCTAAGGTTGGCTGAGAAATGTATTCTTTGGTTTGGTAGTGATCTGACCTCAAATATCAGGGAAGGGAGAATCCTAGTCTTGAAAGAAGGAAGAAAGAATATTAGGAAACAATCATTAGTTTCTTCCGTGGTTTCTAATACTCATTTGAAAATATTACTGTTTAATACAATATGCTAGGTCCCTGTCATGCCAAGAAAAAAAATTGTTAAGACCGTAACACAATCCTAACCCTCCACTGGCTTATATCCTGGTGGAGCGGGCTGACAAATTATAATTCACTGTGAGTATATGATATCACTGTAACACGGAAGGTACAGAATGCTATGGGAGTATGTAGAGGAGATGCTCAACCCAGAATTATGCGACTGGAAAGAATGCCCTGTTCTAGCTTTTCCTGAAGGTTTAGTAGGAAGCTGGGCAAAAGATACTTGGGAAAGATTTTTAGGGTAAATAAAAGTGCATGCTTAAGTTTTGCGGTGAGAGAGAGCATACTGAAGTAAAGAAACCGAAAAAAGGTCAGTGACTCTCTTATATCACTCTAGCATATTTTAAGTGAATCATTCATTGTTTTCAATAAAACATTTTTAGTGCCTATTATATACTAAGTGCCACTCTGGGCACTGGCAAACTGAATGAGAGTTATAAGACCTTTATTTAAAACCAAGAACTGCCATTCTGTCACTGTGTGAATTTGGGTAATTTACCTCTCCAGATTTCTTTTTTTTTTTCTTTTCATTAATTAAATAAGATTAGATTACCTAATTTTTCTCCCAGGTAAAATATCCAATAACAAATAATTTCACAGCTATCTCATTCTGACCATACTCTCAACACTTACAGAACTGCTAGCAGATTAGATGTATTATACAAATACAAAATCTCACAGTCCATATAATCATGAAGGGTTACCCTGATATAAGGTCAGATTATATAAGATTACATTATATGCAATAATAAGATTAGCAAACGATAGAGAAAAGGCTCTGTTCTAAATATTTTGCATGTTAATCTATTGAATCCTTATAAGAATTGTATGTGGCAGGAGCAATTATTGTCTTCATTTTTCAGGTAGAACTGACTTTCCCAGGGTCAGGAAGATGGTGAAGGCAGTATTTGAACCCAGACAATTTGGTTTGAGTTTTTGCTCCTAGCCTCTATACAAAACCCTGACATACCTGGCATATTAGTATTGTACAACAAGGTCATTTAGTTTCTGAGAATTGAATAGTCCTCTTTTTTCTTCTTTCATATTGAGTCCTCATAATATCTGGTACTTGCTAGATGGTCATATATTACTGTATATAGTGAATGTCTTGTAAATTGGTGATAATAATTAGGAAACATATTGATTAGGATAATATTTAAAATTTGATTATGTTTTGGGGGTGATGAAAATGTTCTAAAGTTGTTAGTGGTGATGGTTGCATAATTTTGTTCATGTAATAAAAATCATTGATTTGTAACTATCGGTGGGTGCACTGTATGATATGTGAATTGTAGCTCATTGAAGTTAAATAAAAGACAAATATGAAACTCTACACTTCATGAATAAATAGTATTTTATTTTTAAAATATCATGCTTTTCTTTGAACCATATGCAACCCAATCTGTAGGAAATATGGTTCAAGAAGTCAATTGTCATAGTCAGTTCAAGCTGCTATAACAAGTCACCATAGATGGGGTGGCTTAAACAACAAGTATTCTTTCTTACAGTTCTAGAAACCGGGAAATCCGAGATCAAGTTATGGGCAGATCTGGTGTCTGGTGAGGGCCTGCTTCCTGGTTTGTAGATGGCCATCTTCTCATTGTGTCCTCACATGATAGAGAACTACCGTGTTTCCCTGAAAATAAGACCTACCCATAAAATAAGCCCTAGCAGGATTTTTAAGCATTTGTGCAACAAGAAGCCTTACCCCGAAAATAAGACCTAGTGATGGGCGTGGCTACTCAGTGTCTCTGCACAACCCATGCTTTCGTCGAGGAGTGGTCAAGAAGATGAGCAGCCCTTCTCATCTGCTCCATGAGAGCTCTGTTGCTCGACATGAGAGATTGGGGCCAATGGTGCTAAAGGAAATAGAGTCACAAGAAATTCAAGATGGAATTTGGGGTTTGGAGAGTTATGATGATGTTCCAGAAGAAGACGACTTAACTATATTTGAATAAATGTAGATTGTTGTACCATACTTAAAAAAAAGAACACATCCCCTGAAAATAAGCCCTGGGGTGTCTTCTTGAGGAAAAATAAATATAAGACCCTGTCTTATTTTCGGGGAAACACGGTAGCTAGCTTTCTAGCCTCTCCTAATAAGGGTACTGCTGTGGTCTGGATGATAGCATCCCCTCCAAAATTCCTGTTGAAATTTACTCTTCAGTGTAACAGTATTAAGAGGTGTGGCCTTTGGGGGGTGCCCCCATGAATGGGATTAGCCCATTACATTATAAAAGGGCTCAAGGTTGGAGGGAGTGTTCTCTTGCCTTCCACCTTCTGTCACGTGAGGACATAGCAACCAAACATCATCGTGGAAGCAGAGAGCAGCCCTCACCAGACGCTAATGCTGGTGCCTTGATCTTGGACCTACAGTCTCCAGAACTGTAAGAAATAAATTTCTGTTCTTTATAGATCACCTAGTCTTAGCATGACTGGATGCTTTTTCCCTCCATTTCTTGGATGGGCCCCTTTTCAGGGGCTCTTCTTAGCCGTGGAGACCTTTATGCCTCCAACTGAGCTGTAGATATCCTTCCTTCACCTGTTCCCCCTAGTTCTAGTGCTGAGTGCTGGGTGTGAGAGAAGCGAGTGAGGATGAGGAGCTGGGTCTGGTCCTGGATGACATGCTTGAAGAATGTTCTAGATCACACCTGGAGGAGAATGGGGAGTCTGGAAAGGGGTTTTGACACCTGAATAAGTTGGGATGAATGGCCTAGGTAAGTCTGAATAACTGTCTCCTAGTATTTGAAGCATTGTCTTCTGGAAGAGAAATTAGACTCAGGAAGCTCCAGAGAACAAGTCTATGAGCCTTAAATGAAGGTTACATGGGGGGAGATTTCTGAAGACCAGCAATATGCCTTTGGATATAAAATCAAAATATAAAATGAGAGAAAGAATAAAACAGCATGAATGGGGCCCATCCCAAATTTCCACCTTTTAAGCCAAACCCAGCTTAAAATACTACTTTCAAAAGCTTACCCTTTGCCCTGCAACTTAAAGACAGTTCTACATGACATGGACAAACCAGAGATGAGGCATGCTGACAAAAAATGCCCTGGGTCCAATTCTGCAAAGTGCAAATTTGGGAGACTGAATTGTTTTTGTATGTCTAATTCCAGGTGCCTTTAAAATTAACGTCCTTTACCCTGGCCAAGTCAGTGTAAGGCCTCAGAACCATGTATACAAGAGCAACCTGGCTCAAAGCAGTTGATGCTTCTAAGAAACTCCCCAAGAAGAAACACGAAATATTACAGCTTTGGTCTCTTCAAAGCTGACATCAGCTACTCACAGAAAAGAAATGCCAAACCCTAAAAATATGGCTACATTTAGTGCAAGTTCCTTTTTTGCAAATATTTTCTTTTTTTTTTTTTTTTTTTTTTTTTTGAGACAGAGTCTCACTTTTATTGCCCAGGCTAGAATGAGTGCCATGGCGTCAGCCTAGCTCACAGCAACCTCAAACTCCTGGGCTCAAGCAATCCTGCTGCCTCAGCCTCCCAAGTAGCTGGGACTACAGGCATGTGCCACCATGCCCGGCTAATTTTTTCTATATATATATTTTAGTTGGCCAATTAATTTCTTTCTATTTATAGTAGAGATGGGGTCTCGCTCTTGCTCAGGCTGGT
>VSMD01013075.1:0-19227 GCA_008750895.1 Mirza zaza
CCTTTGCCCACTTTTTAATAGGGTTATTTGATTTTTTCTTGCTGATTTTCGTGAGCTCTAAGTATATTCTAGTTATCAGCCCCTTATCAGATGCGTAGGATGCAAAAATTTTCTCCCATTCTGTAGGTTGTCTGTTTACTTTCATGACTATTTCTTTGGCTGTGCAGAAGCTTTTTAGTTTGATCATGTCCCATTTATTTATTTTTGTTGCTGCAGTGATTGCCTTTGGGGACTTCTTCATAAACTCTTTGCCTAGGCCAATGTCTAGGAGAGTGTTTCCAACATTTTCCTCTAGAATTCTAATAGTTTCATACCTTAGGTTTAAGTCTGTTATCCAGCGTGAGTTGATTTTTCTGAGAGGTGAAAGGTGTGGGTCCTGCTTTAGCCTTCTACAAGTGGCTATCCAGTTTTCCCCAGAGTATGTTTTTGTCTGCTTTGTCAAAGATTAGATGGCTATATGAGGATGGTTTTATATCAGGATTCTCAGACCTGTTCCACTGGTCAATATTCCTATTTTTGTGCCAATACCAGATTGTTTTAATTACTACAGCTTTGTAGTATAGTTTGATATCTGGCATATTAATACCTCCAATTTTGTTCTTGTTGCCTAGAATTGCTCTTGATATTCGTGGTCTTTTTTGGTCCATATGAAGCATAAAATTATTTTTTCTATATCTGTGAAGAATGCTGATGGAATTTTAATGGGTATTGCATTGAATCTGTAGATCAGTTTGGGTAGTATAGACATTTTAATGATGTTGAGTCTGCTGATCCATGAGCATGGAATGGATTTCTATCTGTTTACATCCTCTGCTATTTCCTTCCTCAGTGTTCCATAGTTCTCCCTGTAGAGGTCTTTTACCTCCTTGGTTAAGTGTATTCCTAGGTACTTTAATTTCTTTGTTGCTATTTTGAAGGGAATTGAGTCTTTAATTTGGTTCTCAATTTGATTGTTATTGGCGTATATGAATGCCTCTGATTTCTGTGTATTGATTTTGTATACTGAGACTTTACTAATTCATTTATCAGTTCTAGGAGTTTCTGGGTTGAATCTTTGGGGTTTTCTAAATATAATATCATATCATCAGCAAACAGTATAAGTTTGATCTCTTCTGCCTCTATTTGGATACCTTTAATTCCACTTTCCTGTCTGATTGCTGTAGCCAGGACTTCCAGCACTATGTTGAATAGAGGTGGAGATAATGGGCAGCCTTGTCTGGTTCCAGTTCTAAATGGGAATGCTTTCAATTTTTCCCCATTCAGTATGATGTTGGCTATGGGTCTGTCATATATGGCTTGTATCATTTTTAGGTATGTCCCTTCTATGCCTATTTTCTTAAGTGTTCGTATCATGAAAGGGTGTTGAATTTTGTCAAAAGCTTTTTCTGCATCTATTGAAAGAATCATGTGGTCTTTGTTTTTGCTTCTGTTTATGTGGTGAATTGCATTTATAGATTTATGTATGTTGAACCATCCCTGCATCCCTGGGATGAAGCCCACTTGCTCGTGATGAATTATTTTTTTGATAAGCGTCTGGATTTGGTTAGTTAAGATTTTGTTGAAAATTTTTGCATCTATATTCATTAGGGATATTGGTCTGTAGTTTTCTTTTTTGGTTGCATCCTTTCCTGGTTTTGGTATCAGAGTAATATTCGCTTCATAAAAGGTGTCGGGGAGGTTTCCGTTCTTCTTGATGTTGTGGAATAGTTTCTGCAAGATAGGTACTAGTTGTTCTTTGTAGGTGTGGTAAAATTCGAGTGTGAAACCACCTGGACCGGGACTTTTCTTTTTAGGGAGATTTTTAATTGCTGTTTCTATTTCAGCTCTTGAGATTGGTCTATTCAGGGAATCTATTTCTTCCTGGTTGAGCCTAGGGAGGCTGTGTGTTTCTAGAAATTTGACCATTTGCTCCACATTTTCCAGTTTGTGTGAATAAAGATTTTTGTAGTACTCATAAATTATATCTTGTATCTCTTTGGGATCAGTTGTGATATCTCCTTTTTTGTTCCTGATGGAGCTTATTAGAGATTTCTCTTTTCTGCTTTTCGTTAGCTTAGCCAGTGGCGTGTCAATTTTGTTTATTTTTTCAAAGAACCAACTTTTTGTTTTATTAATCTCCTGAATAGCTTCCCTGTTTTCAATTTCGTTTAGTTCTGATTTGATCTTGTTGATTTCACTTCTTCGGCTGGGTTTGGGGCTGGTCTATTCTTCTTTTTCCAGCTCTTAGAGTCGTTTCATTAGATTGTCTATTTGTGATCTTTTTGACTTTTGGTTATAGGCATTTATGGAGATAAACTTTCCTCTCAGAACTGCTTTAGCTGTGTCCCAGAGGATTTGATAACTTGTCTCTCCATTGTCATTTTCTTCATAGAATTTTTTTATTTCCATCTTGATTTCTTCATTTATGAAGTAATCATTTAGTAGGAGGTTGTTTAATTTCCACGTTTTTGTGTAGAAATGTGAGTTTCTATTACGGTTGATTTCTACTTTTATTCCACTGTGATCTGAGAAGATACATGGTATGGTTTCTACTTTTTTTTAATCTCTTGAGGTTTACTTTGTGTCCTAGGATATGGTCAATCTTAGAGAATGTCCAGTGAGCTGATGAGAAGAATGTATATTCAGTGGATTTTGGGTAGAATGTTCTGTAAATGTCAGTCAGACCCAATTTTTCTAGAGTTTTGTTTAAGTCCATTATTTCTTTATTAATTTTCTGTTTGGAGGATCTGTCTTGTGCCGTCAGTGGGGTGTTGAAATCTCCGGTGATTATGGAGTTGCTATTAATCCATTTGCTTAGCTCCAGTAAGGTTTGCTTTATGAATCTGGGTGCACCTAAGTTGGCTGCATATATATTTAAAATTGTTATCTCTTCTTGTTGAACTGTGCCCTTCATCATTATATAATGACCCTCTTTGTCTTTCACTACTTTTGTTGGTTTAAAAACTAAATCGTCTGAAATTAGAACTGCCACGCCAGCCTTCTTTTGGCTTCCACTTGCTTGGAATACTGATCTCCACCCTTTTATTTTTAGTCTATATGTATCGTTGCAGGTTAGATGTGTTTCCTGAAGACAGCATATACTTGGCCTGTATTTTCTTATCCATTCAGCCAGCCTATGTCTCTTGAGTGGAGAGTTTAAGACATTCACATTTATTGAGAGAACTGATAGGTGAGGTAGATTACTGTTCATTCTGTTGGGTTGGATGTTGTTGCTTTGATTTCTCTCTTGAGCCATTGTAATATCTGGCCTTTAATCTTTGGGTTTTGGTTGTTTTTATATTCGTGAGTTTTTATTATGGTGTTCTGTGCGTAACACTGTTTTGAGTACTTCTTGTAGGGCTGGTCTTGTCTTGGTGAATTCTCTGAGACTTTGCTTGTCTAAAAATGTCTTTATTTTTCCTTCATATACGAAGCTTAGTTTTGCAGGGAATAAGATTCTAGGCTAGACATTGTTTTGTTTCAGAAGAGTGAGAATGGGGCCCCAGTCTCTCCTTGCTTGTAAAGTCTCATTAGAGAAGTCTGGTGTTATTCGAATTGGCTTTCCCTTGTATGTTACTTGCTTCTTTCGTCTTACAGCTCTTAGGAGGGCCTCTTTAGTTGATATTTTGGTCAGTCTGATGACTGCATGTCGTGACATCTTCCTGTTTGCATTGAATCTCCCAGGGGTCCTCTGAGCTTCTTGAACTTGTATATGGAGATTTTTAGCAAGGCCTGGGAAATTTTCCTCTATTATATCTTCAAATAGCTTGTCCAACCCTTGAGTGTTGTCTTCTTCCCCTTCTGGTACCCTATGACTCTCACATTAGGTTTCTTCACATAATCCCACATCTCTTGTAGGCTTTGCTCTTTTCTCGTTTCTCTGCTCTATCTCTGTGACTGATTTATTTAATTGGAGGGTGTTATCTTCAATCTCTGAGATTCTTTCTTCTGTTTGATCTACCCTGTTCTTGAGACTTTCCACTGTATTTTGTAGTTCCCTGAATTGATTCTGCATTTCCAGGAGTTCAGTTAAACTTTTCTTCATTGTGTGGATTTCTTTAGTGAACTTTTGTTCCAGATCCTGGAGGCTTTTTGTGGTTTCTTTGTGTTGGTTATTGAGTTGTCCTTGCAGGTTGTTGAATTTTCTGATGATCCACATACAAAATTCCTCTTCTGTCATTTTGGTTGCCTGATTTTGGTTGGTGTCTGTTTCTAGGGGGCTGGTACTCCTCTTTGGGGGTGTGTTTTCCATTTGGTTCTTCATATTTCCGGAGTTCCTTCACTGATTTCTTCCCATGTCGATCAGTTGTTGTTTCTTTTCTTTAGGTTTTTGTTTGGGTATTCACACGCCTCGTTTAGTTTGTGAGCCGGTAGGTGGTGTCTGTGGGTGAGATTCGACCGCTCCCTGTATAATGAGTCAGTAGGTGCCGTGAAAAGGGTGTGCAGGATGCCCTCTCTGTCAGTAGGTGGCACTTGCTTGGAGGAACAGGCTACGCTGTTGTTTTTGTGTCCTGTTATCAGCTCTTGTTCCTGTAGAGAGACACTCTAGTGCCTCAGGTGGTGGGTGGGGCCCTGAGACTTCCAGGTGTGTCCTTTTCTCCGTATCAGTGAGAGCTGGTCGAGGAGAGAGTTTGGGTGGAGCTGAGTTGGGTAAGCCTGCCCTCAGGCACTACCAATGTCGTTAGCAGGGGTCAAAGTTCTATTCTCTGCTTCCAGGAAAAGCTGTCACGGAGGGGCTGGAATGGCCCCGCTCAGTCAGAGAGTCTGCGTGTGGGGGTGGGGCTGTCTGAGACTCGCAGTCTGGAGCGGGCCTGGCTTCTTTCCACCGTCCCCAACTCCTCGGATACTCCTGGGCCTCTGCCAGCAGGCCAGACCACATGCCACCAGGCCTCCCCTGACTGTGATGCTGGCCGGGAGGTTCCCTGCACAGGAACGCCACCTGAGCTGGGCGCATGGCCTCCCTTTGGGGGGAGGGTTGCCCCTAGGACGCTGATCTGCCCCTGAAGGCACACACACCTCAGCAGGCTGTTCACATATATCCCTTCTGTGCCCTGGGCAATGCAAGACCTCAGTGCATGGGATCTGGTCTGCAGGTCTGACCTCTGGGTCCCAGAGTTCAAACTATATCTCCACCAGGGAGAGGACTGCCAGTCCCAATTCACCCACAGGGAGCCCAAGCTGGGTCTATGTCTCTCAGCCTCAGGGTCTGCCCCGTTCTCCTGGGATCACCGTGCCAGCAGCACCTGGGAGGGCTGGCGGGTAGAGAGCTCACAGTCTGAGTTCCCCTTAGTCAGCTGTAGGGCCCTAAAAGGGAATGTCCCATTCCCTGTAGGTGCCTCCGGCTGGTGGCTATATTGTCTCTCTGGGCAGCTGCGGGTAGGGTCGGGGGAGGGGAGGAGGAGGCAATATGGCGTCTGCCGCGCGGCTCGGGTCTGTGCACACGGAGGTGCCCCGAGGGAGTTGGGAGCCTGGTGCCACGTCCGCTACTGGCTTACCGCTCACTGGCGGTAGCCGTCGCTGAGCTGGTATCCGCAGGTCTCTCCACCTGCTGGGGAGCCCACCAGCAGTCCGGGATGCAGGGGAGGGGAAGTGGCCGATCCACCTACCCTTTCCGCTGGTCTCCGGGCTGCTCCGGCGGTTCCAGCTTCCAGTTCTCCTTCGCGACCTCCTCCTGTGGAGTCTCCCGTGGTCTCAGGTACTCCTCCTTCCGACCCTCGTCCGATGTAGGCTCGTCTTCTTGCTTCTTTCTTCTAATTTCTGCTAGAATCTGTCTTTTCTACAGAGACACTCTATCTGGCGGTGTTTCTCGTCCGCCATCTTGATTTCCTCCCCAACTCATCTAATCTTTAGCAGAAACAAGATAATACTGCAGTTCCTAATCCTCATTACAAAATCTGCTTTCTTCCTTCAGCATTCTCTTGGTCTTCTGTGACATGATAGGCTACTAAGGGGACAGAATTAAAAAATACTGTCAAGCCATGCAAGTATTCACAAATTCCACTTCAAACAGAAACATAGTGCCTCATTGTCAAAATCTGATAACAGACTGGTGCACTAGACCATCATAAACTCTCAACAACCAGCCTCGTGTGCCAGTGGTGCCAGTGAGGTAGGGGAAGTTAGAACTAAATCATGATCATAGCAGCTTCCATTTAGCCAGTCAATCTGGGAGGATTATTTTGTTGAAACTTATTTTATTTTTTGATATTTTAAATACACTCAATTTTAAAAATAAAAATATAAAAGATGAACCAAAATGTGTTAATTTAAAAAATGATTTGTTCTGTAAAATTTGGATTCAGTCAAAAGGCCACCCTTAAGGACCTAGAAGGCCACATGTGGCCTTAAGGCCATAGGTTCCCCACCCCTGACCAAAAGTATCCCTAAACAGTCCATAAATTCCTAAGCATCACAAAATGCCAAGTGTGACTGGATGTCATATGGAAAACAGAGTTGGGGTGATGCTTTACATGTGGGTCTGGCAAGTTCCATGGATTCTGTCAGATCCATCCTTCCTCCCTGTTTCACTGTTGCCATGTCGTTGCGCTCAGGGCCCTGAGTTCCACCTGGGTGACCATCTCAGCCTTGAAGCCACGCTGCTTCCTGAAGCTCCAGTCTTACTCTCCTCTGCCTCCTCTCCCATATTGTTGCCTGGGGACCATCCCCTAAAATACAAATCAAATCCTGTCACTGTCTTTTTCCTGAAATAGATATCCTAAATTAGCAATATGCTATCTAAAGATCCCTTGATAACATGTACACTGAGAGACACAGGCTCATCTGTCAGCAGAATCATAACTAGAAAAAGCACAATGGAGTCATGTTTTCTTTTGAAACAAGAACAAAACACTCTTCCTATTAAAAGAAGGTTGACATGCTTTTCATTGCTTTAGGAACTACCTATAGTTGAAATAAACAGCAGGGATTATAAGAAGCTGTGGGTGCTTGATAGAGCTGAACGAATTTAACCGCAACCCAGATAATCACAAGTAGTCGATTTGGGGTTTTTAAAGCTGACCGTTTAAAGCATGTGAAGCAAGCTGACTGTCTGGAAGTTGAGGAGTTGCATTACATTCAGCAGCTTGGCATAGCTAAAAGCAAACTAGTGCACAATGCCCACTCAAAACACAGCATCAACTACTATTCCTTAGCAACAGAGAGTTTTTCCACTCTGAAGGTGAGTGAGCAAGGCATGGCACTGCCCGGAGGGGACGGGCACCCAGGCAGGCAGACTGGGGGCTGGGTTTCCTGCAGGCAGTGGAGCTGAGGGAAGAAACTGCACTGTGGCTGAGAGGAGCCGAGGTCATCATTAAGCTGGTGCTGACAAGCATCAGATCTGAAGGATGAGTTAATAACATACTAATCTTAGGAACGTGAAAGTGATCATTGCTAACATCTACTGCCTGCCCGGTAAATGCCAGAAACTAAGCACTCTACACCCTTAACAGCAATCCATCTATGAGATAAGATGTTGCTATTTCTTTTTCTTTAAATGTCAGCATTTCCCAATATTCCACCTTTTTAAGCTTTCTCTCTGGGTGGATGAGGAAACTGGGGCACAGAGAAGTTAGTCAACCCGCCCGAACCTAAACAGTAGATGATAAAGAAATGACTCAAGCCCAAGTAAAGTAAGGCCGAAAACCAGAAAATGAGGTGTGAGTCAGAAACCACAAAGAGGGAGATCAGGATGGAGGATGAGGCAAGGAATGGGTTGGTGCAAGTGGGTTAGAATTCAGTACAGGAAGAGCTACAGGACTCTGAATTCTCCTCGAGCTGCTTCCTGGTGTGTGGTAGAAGAATGGCTATTGAGTAGAGCCGTAAAGGTAATGGGAAAAGTCTGCTGACATGATGGGATTAGGAATGACCTTCCATTCAGTCTGTCAGTCAACACGTATTTATTGAACATCTACTATATACTAGTAGACAGTGGACAGGACCTTGGGAACTCAACCTCTTCTCAGTGGCACCTAGAAGTGGATCCACCTTTATCTGTTTTATCCTTTAAGTTTCCACAAAGAATATTACTGGAAGAGAGGGTTGCACAATTTGAAAAAGTTTGAAAATCCCTGTTTCAGATATTCATCCCTCAAGTCATCAGTATAAATGTAGAATCAAATAGAGTTGAGAACAGGGAGCTAAGGCACATTTCTCTGCAAATTGACAGTAATCACTGTTGTCTTGTGCATGGCAGGGAAACCAGCTGGGAACCAAGTTCATTGTTCCACATGGATCCCCAAGGCTCATGGAAGAGCCTGCAAACATCTCCCTGAAGCTGTCAGAGTGTGTCCTGAGTTCCAACATTCTGTCCATTTCATTGGTTCTCAGCCCTGGCTCTATATCACAATCAACTGGGAAGTTTTAAAACTACCACTGCTTCTCAAGAGGTTAAATATAGTTACCAGGTGACCCAGCAATTTTACTCCCAGGTATATAGCCAAGAGAAATAAAAACAACGATCTGTACATGAATGTTCATAATAGCACCATTATTTGTAATAGCCAAAAATATGTGGAAATAATCCAAATGCTCACCGACTGATGAATGCATAAACAAAATTTGGCATATCCATACAATGAAATATTATTCAGCCATAAAAAGGAATGAAGTACTGATTCCTGCTATAGCAAGGATGAACTGTGAAAATATTATGCTAAGTAAAAGAAGCCTGACACAAAAGGCCACATGTTGTATCATTCCTTTTATACTAAATGTTTGGTACAGGCAAATCTATAGAAGTAGAAAGTAGATTAATAGTTGCCTAGGGCTAGGAAAAATGAAAGGATCTGGGGTGATGGCTACAGAGTACACGTTTCTTTTTAGAGTGATGAAATATTACTAAAAGTGATTGCAGTGATGGTTATCCAACTCTGCGAATATGCTAAAAGCCATTATATAGTTCAAATGTGTGAATTTTATGTTATATATATTATATCTCAAAACTATCACCAAAAAAATAATTACTTTCACTGTTCAGGCTTTCAGAGAGTTGTTTTAGTTGATCTGGGTGGGACTTGGACATCTACTCCCCAGTGATTCTAAAAAGTAGTTCAGACTAAGAACCACCAGTTCCAACTGTGGCTAATGGGAAGGAAAAGGACTGATTTTGAGGGAAGTCACCCTGCCCTCCTGCTCTGGGCTCTCAGGATGCTCTTACCAGCCTACAGTTATGGGCCCTTCAAGAGCCTGAGGGGTCCCTTTCCTGCCAATCCTGGGGTGCTAACTTTCCCATTTAGGGAGTTGAAAAATCCCAGGATAAGTTTCCTGGTTTTTCTTTTTCCTACCTGAGGCACAGAGAACAGACCTGTATGCATTGTACCTTTGGCCTTGCCCAAGGAATACTTGAGTATCCTAGCTTCTCTGAATTATTGTGTCCTGAAGTAGTTAGTTCAGTCTACAGCTAGTCATAAGAACACTGGCTTTGTTAACAGACAGAGCTGAGGTGGAATCCTGATTCTGCTACTTGGTGGGAGAATGGCTTGGGCAAATCATATTTTCTAAGCCTCAGATTTGTCATCTGTAAAGTGGGGATAATAAAGCCTACCTCTAAAGACTGTTATAGGGAATAAATTGAGACAGCAGCTATAAAGTGCTTGGCTCAGAGTGGGTGTGAAATAAATTTCTAGTGATTATTTCTTTTCAGGCAGTTGAAAATTGGGAGTTACAGCTCCTCATTCAATTTTCCCCAGCTGTATATAAAGATGTGTCCTCCAAACATTCAGACCTCTAATGCCAAGTGCCTGTCGACCCGTCTACACTCTTCAAACCAGCCTTCTAAAGGGAAGGCAGAGGGAATGGTCCCTTTTCTCAGGTTCCTTCATCAGCCCCAGCAATGATCTAGTCTAGGGACACACTTGTGAATGTCCTCAGGGCATTTGCTTAGGTCCACACCCACCACTCTGCACCCTCCTGCTCCTCCTTTTCTAAGCTGGAAGCTGCTCCTGGAAATAGGACCACCTGGAATCTTCACAAAGTCCCTATGCTGAAATATCTGAATTTCATTACATATTATCTTGCCATTAAAACCTAGGAGGGTCTGTCTCAGAACTGGCCACTTTTTTCCTCCGTCCTTTTATAGGAAATTTATAATTCACAGTCACCTAGAATAGAATTTGTTGTTCAGCACAGCATTGTTATCTGGCAGGAGGTTTGGAATAAATCACTAAGAAGCAGTTAAAGCTCTACCTATTAAAGTCTTCCTGCCCAGCTTAAATATCCCTCTTTCATGTTGTCTTATCAATCAGAAATGGTTTCCTCTTCCCTCTCTCTGCATTCTCATAATCATTATCTTTATTGAATGCTTATTAATTATTCCAAAATCATCCAGCTAATCAGCCAATAATTGTCAAATCCAGGATCCAGCTTTACTGGGTTGAATAGCATCTCCCCAAAATTCATATCCACTGGAACCTCAGAATGTGATCTTATACCAAAATAATGTCTCTACACATGTAATTAAGTTGAGGTCATGCTGAATTATGGTGGGATCTAAATCCAGCGACTGGTATGCTTGTAAGAAGAAGGAAATTTAGATACAGAAACACAGGAGAAAACACAGGGAAGACGGCCATGTGAAGATGAAGGCGGAGGCCGGGTGCGGTGGCTCACACCTGTAATCCTAGCACTTTGGGAGGCCGAGGTAGGAGGATTGCTTGAGCTCAGGAGTTTGAGAGCAGCCTGCGCGAGAGCAAGACCCCGTCTCTACTATAAATAGAAAGAAATTAGCCAAACAACTAAAAATAGAAAAAATTAGCCGGGTGCCATGGCACGTGCCTGTAGTCCCAGCTACTTGGGAGGCTGAGGCAGGAGGATCACTTGAGCTCAGGAGTGTGAGGTTGCTGTGAGCTAGGCTGATGCCATGGCACTCTAGCCCAGGCAACAGAGTGAGACTCTGTCTCAAAAAAAAAAAAAAAAAATGAAGGCGGAGATTGAAGTTATTCCTGCCAAGGAGTGCCAAGGATTACAACAGAAGCTAGAAAGAGGAAAGGAAAGATTCTTCCCTAGAGCCTTCAAAGAGAATATGGCTCTGCCAATTTTGAACTTCTAGCCTCCAAAACTGTAAGACAATAAATATTTGTTGTTTTAAGTCACATAGTTGTAGTAATTCAGTATGGCACCCCTAAGAAACTAATACACTAGCCCAGGTCTGTCAGATGCAAAAATCCCCATTTTTAATCATTATGATACACTGCATTATGTTTGTAGCACCTAAACAGCATCCTTCACAGTGCATTTATTAGATGCCTTGTATATCACAGGAGGCAGATGGTGTACCTACAAGTTGATGTGGGTATGGAGGCTATGTTAGGGAATGGGGAGGAGGTGGAATATTGCAAGGTAGAGAATGGGTGTGGCTGTCTTCTTGAAAATACGCCCAACCTTCATTACAGTCTGACCTGTGATTTAGCAGAAAAGGGGAAATGAGTTTGCTAATGAAGGAAACATGATGTTTAGAAAGCAAGAAGGATTGGGAACTGCAAGGCCTGCCACAAATTAGCTCTATGAGTAGGCACATGGCATTCAGATGTGGCTGCTTTGACCCAGGCAATTCATCTTGAGAATATTGAGACATAGCCTGAAAAGCAAAATATTAAACCTTGTGCTACAAAAAATTCATCCTCATTCAGTGCCCAGCATCCCTGATCCTCATTCTATAACTCCCACTTCTGTCACAGAACAGACACTTAACTTCTTAGTTGACTAACTAAATAAATGAGTGAATGTTGAGGTTAGAAGAAGGTTGGAGGTGTCAGAACTGAAATAATGGACAAAGACATGGAAAGAGTCAGAAGTATAGCAAAGGCATGAAAGAATGCTCAAGAATCAGAGTGTCTGCTACTAATATTGGGTAATCAAAAGCCACAACAGAAGCAAATGTGGCAATGTATCAACATTTGTTAAATATTGGTAGTGAGCACAGGGTGTTTGTAATATTATTCTTTATCATTTGGTGGGTTCAAAATGTTTCATTTAAAAAAGAACAACGGTACCAAAGCAACCTCAAAATGGCTGGATCAAAATGGGTATGTTAAATTGGCAGCATTCAATGTACTTGCTTGGATGGTTTCTGAATCCTCTTCTTCACCAGCAGCCCTGACATGGTTGAGACCAAACAGTTCACTCCTACACATAGATAGACTAATACAACTCTTCTGGGGACAACCTGTGGAAATATATATATGAAAATCCATAAAAAGCATTTCCTTGGGCTTTGTACTCCTCCTGGGAATTTATGCAAAGCCAATGATAATTCAAAAGGAAAAGGGGTGGAAATACATTGATAAACAATTTCATGACGAATAACAATGAAAACCTGAGAACAGTTGAAGGGAACAATGGGAGGTGCTTGCCACTGCTCCCACCCTGGTCACACCAACATCATCTGTGCCTGGATGGCTGTGGTAGCCCCCAGCTGGTCTCTCTGCTTCTACCCTACCCATACAATCTACTCTCTACCTAGCAGCCAGAGTGATGCTTTCAAAATGAAATCAAATTGTTTCCCCACTTCTCTTCAAAATGTTCTTACCACCCTTGCTGCTACAACCCTGGTCTGAACCACTACCTTCTGGGACCTGGGTTACAGCAATAGCTCCCTGGCTGGTCTCCCCTCTCCCACCTTCCTTCCCTTTAGCACAACAGTGAAAGTGCTCCTTTTCAAATCATAAATCAGATTATGTCACTCCTCTGCTCAGAATCCTCCAGTGGCTTTCCGTCTGACTCAGAATAAACCCATATGACTCAGAGCAAAGTTAGAGCAAACTTTTATGGTGGCACACAGGAGTTCACCTCCTTCCCAGTCACACTGGAGGCTGCGTTGGCTGTTTGCTGTACTCATAATGCTCTTCCTCCATGTGCCCGCATGGCTCACTCCCTCACTGCCTTTGAGCAGCAAGTCAAATCTCTCTCCTTAGGGAGGTCTGCACTGACCATCCTATTTTAAATCCTACCACTCCATACAGCCTCATCCTACTTCCCTGTTTTATTTCTTTTTCCTCTTAGCATTTATCATATTCCAATATACTAAATAGCTTACATAAAAATTTTCAAACGTCTACCTCCTCTACCCTAAACGCACATACACTAGAATACAGATTCCATGAGGAAAGGGATTTTTATCTGTTTTGTTTGCAGCTATTTCCCCAGTAAGCAGAATAGTGCCTGGCACACAGTTGGCATTCAATAAATATCTGTTAAATGAAAAAATAATGGTTAAGTAAATCAGGTTATGCCAAGATGATGGAAAATTAAGCAATAAGAAAAAAACTGCACTTGTACTGTGTATCAATGTGGAAAAAGACACATGACAATATTAATGTAAAAATCAGAATCCCTGACTCATAGCCATAGACCCAGCCTTGAGTGTGCAGCCCACCTGAACTCTCCCCACAGCTGCTACTACCCTTTGGAATGGCCAACAGGAGACCTGCGTATGGCCTGAGCCGGGAGGTGCAGCAGAAGATTGAGAAACAGCATGATGCAGACCTGGAGCAGATCCTGATCCAGTGGATCACCGCCCAGTGCCCCAAAGATGTGGGCTGGCCCCAGCCTGGACGTCAGAATTTCCAGAACTGGCTCAAGAATGGCATGGTGCTGCGTGAACTCATTAATGGACTGTACCCCGAGGGGCAGGCCCCAGTAAAGAAGATACAGGCCTCCACCATGGCCTTCAAACAGATGGAGCAGATCTCTCAATTCCTGCAAGCAGCTGAGCACTATGGCATTAGCAACACTGACGTATTCCAAACTGTGGACTTCTGGGAAGGTGGGCCAGGGCCAGGGTCTAGGGCCTGTCATCCAGGAGACCAGAGATTGGTGTGGGCCATCTTGACTAGGCAGAAGGGACGAGTTTCCAGCTCCCTGATGACGAGAGGGATGTGTATGTTTCACAGAGAATGGGCCATGTTAGGGGTTGGGATGAAGGGTATGGGGATGAAGAGTAAAAGGAATTAGGAAACTGGGCATGCTGGATGTTAGTAGAACCTTAGCACCCAGGACACCAGCCCTGCTGAGGCCAATACATTCCTATTCTCCTCAGGAAAGAACATGGCCTGTGTGCAGCAGACCCTGATGAACCTGGGTGGGCTGGTGGTAGCCCAGAATGATGGACTCTTTTTTGGGGATGCCAATTGGTTCCCTAAGAAACCCAAGGAGAACCCTCGGAACTTCTCAGACAACTAGCTGCAAGAGGACAAGAACGTGATTGGGTTACAGATGGGCACCAACCGCGGGGCGTCTCAGGTAGGCATGACAGGCTATGGGATGCCATGCCAGATTCTCTGATCCCACCCCTGCCTCTGCCTTCCCACGAATGGTTAATATATATGTGTATATATATTTTAGCAGTGACATTCCCTGAAAGCCCCTGAGCTCTCAAGCTCCCCTCTGCCAGGGTGAGGATCCAGCCTGTCCTGTCACTTCTGGGGTGCTCGATGGCAGCCTCTCCCCTGTGCTTACTAATACATTCTCTCCCCCACACACATCAAAACTGGACCAGCTGGCCTCTTCTTTTCCCCTGGGACCAAAATTTGGGGATCTCTCCCTCTGCCACTATGCCTGTCCTCTTTCCCTCTGGCCTCTCCTGCCCCTGAGCTCTGTGCCCTCCATCCATTCCTTGGCTGGGAGTCAGGGATGCCTTCCTTCTACAAATATGCCTCTCCCACAGCTGTGGCTGCAGGGACTTAATTTATAGGGAAGAGCCTGTGGCAACTGCCACCTCAGCCACAGCTGGACTGCGCTCGCCACACATCTGGGGCAGCCTTCCCTGGCAGAGGCCCTTGTGGCTTCTCATTTTCCATTCCCTTTGCTGTGGCTAAGGGGTGGGTGTGTGGGGACAGAGAAAGGAGGGCTGCCAACCATGGCCTGGGATTTGAGGAATATGAGTTTGCTGATTGAATAAAGAATCCCAGTCTTTTCTGGCAAAAAGAAAAAAAAATCAGAATCCCTAGGTTGTGATCAAAGCTACATTGTTGTGGTTTTAGCAGCATTGTTTTTTTGTTCTGATTCTTTTGCTTTCCCTTCCCTTAAATGTTGGGGTTTCCAAGTTTGTCCTTGGTCCTCTTGTCATTTTTATCTACTCTGTAGCTTCAAATACCATCTAGTTTATTTAGCATATTGTCCAAACAACCGTCTTGGGCCCAGGGCTTTATCTGGAGCTTCTCACCCACATTTCTCCGGTTGCTTTACATATATTGCTATCAATAGTTAGAATACGGTTTGGGAACAGTCGTCTGCTCATCAGTCTCCTCCAATAAAATGGATAACTCTTACAGCAAAACAGTCCTATAACATATTAATAAGGACTCAATAAATGTTTTAGTAATAAAAGACAATAAATAAATGTGTACTGTGTGCCAAGTACCTCTAAGAACATTATAATCCTAGCAGCCCTCGGAGGTTAAGCATATCTCCATTACACTGATTAATTAATGAGGAAAAAAAATAGTTTATGTTGAACAGTGACCAAAAAATATACAAACGTTTAACTAGCTCTTAAAGCGGTGAGGATTATAGGTGGTTTTCTTTCCAAAACTGTCTTTAATGTTGTAGTTAGGCTGTTTGTGTGTGACCAAAACAGCAATTTAAAAACTTGACTGGGCAAACACAGCAACAGGAAATAGTAGAGCAAGGTCTCGTAAAAAGGGAGGAATCCCAAAGCACTGACAAGCCTAGACCGCACACCACCAAAGTGAGCCAGTTGGCTAGGGCCGGCAGTATCGGCTGCCTAGCGACGAGCCCCACCCACGGAAACGACTCCTTATTGGGAGACGAACCCGAGGTCATTTACCTACCACCTGCGGAGGCGTGGTTTGAGGTGACGCTCGCTGTGGGCGGAGCCTCCCGGAAAAGTTCCGGCCCAGGGATGGGACGGGATTGGCCCATGGTCTGACACCGATTGGCTGCTGGAGGGATGGGGCGGGCTCTGCCGACGGACCCTCCTCGTCGAGGGGCGGTGCCTGCGCCTGAGCCTGTAGCACAGGAAAGGAGCTGAGCACTGAGCTCCCCGGCGCGACGCGTAAAGTAGCAGCGCCGTCGGCCTCGGAGGCGGAGCCGGAAGCTCTACGGTTTGACCCCCGAGACCCCCGGTTTTCGTAAGGGCTGTTGTCTTTCTCGCGACCCACTCCGCCTCCTATCCTCCCCCTTGCCCAGAGGCCGAAGCCTCCGGCCAGGGCTGGGCGGCGCAACCCAAGCTCTCCGACCCGGAAGAAGCGCCATCTCCCGCCTCCACCATGGAGCCCACCGCGCCGTCGCTCAGCGAGGAGGACCTAACTGAAGTGAAGAAGGATGTGAGTAGCGCGACCTTGCCCAGGTGCTGCTGAGGACCCCGGGCGGGCGGGGGCGGGCGGGGGCGGGCGGGGGCGGGCTGCAGCCCCACAGGAGAGGAAAGCGGAAACCCGGAGTCCGAGTCTGAGGGCGAGGAGGGTCCTATAGGCCGGAGGAGCGGAAGGTCTGGGCACGGGAAGACCGCGGCACGCCCTACATCTGAGCGACTGTGGCAGAAGTGGTTGTCCAGAGACCTTTAATCTACGTTTTAAATCTCTGAACGCAGGGCTTGGGTTTTTGAGACCTTGTCCAGCAGAGCGTTTCTTCGCAGTCAGCTTACCCACCCTTCACCCGTCCTATTGTGATTTCCCCTCAGTGCGCTCTTGGAGCTACTTTGTTAGGGATCGGCAGCTCAGATTCATCCTTGAGACAGACTGCCTAGGCTGCTCTCTCAGCCCAGAACAAAAGGATCCCTAGCGATGGAGCAAAAACGTGAAACTCTTTTGCAAAAGGGGCTGGGGGAAGCTCAGCAGCTGAAAGCACAACCCGGAATTCCCCTAGTAAGCAAACGCCCGCATATTTAAATGGGGCAGGGGGGAAATGAATGCATGTAGCTGAGAATTAATGTACAGGTAAACGTTGAAATTATGCAGTAGCTAAATTATGCTCTTATGCTTGGATAGTGCAAAGCTGCACAAACCTTAATATTAATTTGTAAAGAATGACTTTGTTGAGGTATGACATTTCTATTTCCGTTGCTTTTAGTTATTTGTTTTGCCAGATGAGACCTATATGAGTACCACTAAAATACTTTATGTTAATTCAAATTAAAAACAGAAACTCAACATAAAGTGTATTCTTAACACCACAGTACTTTTACAAAATCACCTTTGTGAACTGGACAGGACAGCAATTTTTAAATAATTCATCTACTCCAAATCCCTTCCTTTTCCCACCCCTGTAAGGTTTATTACACTGTACTCGTAATTACAACTGGTATGACTCACCAGCAGAAGGAAGCTGGATATGACTGGGACTTAGTTTCCTCATTCAGTAGAGATTTATGGAGCACTTCACTACATGGAATGTACTGTGCTTGGGCCTGGAATGATACAAAAAAATGAAGATCTGGCCCTGCTTTGCATTCTAGTTGAGATAAGACAGGAACATTGATAACTACTATAGAATAAGTAAGTGTTGTCTTATTTAAGATGAGAGCCAGTAAAACCGTGAACTTCAAGAACCAGGCCTGTTATGTTCCAGATGCTGTGTCACACAATTTACAATGTTCCTCCTTAATCTTTACAGCAACCTCTAACAGAGAAAATTGCCATTCCCATTTTACAACTGATAAAACAGGATCTAAGAAATTACAGGTGGAAGGAAATAAGACCTGAACACATATACAGATGTGAAGAGTGGTTTGCAGGCTTTTACTTTTCTGTTGGTTCATTGATATTATGCATCTTCAAGGTTTCAGTTTACACCTATATCAGAAATTCGTAAGCTTGAAGAAACTGTGGGTGGTTTTCAGAGGGTCTATGAAAAAATTGTGTGCATGCTTTTTTTCTTAGAGATTTTTCCATGGTATTTTCAAAATGTTTTATGATCTCAGAAGTTTTAAAATTGTCCACATCTTTGGACTTCCTTCTCCCTGAGCTGTAGGCCCTTATTTACAAAAGTCTACTGGAAAGCTACTTTTATATCCTATAGATTGCTTACCTTGTCAGTCCTTTCCCAAAGCTGCCTGGTGCTCCTGCTATATTCTCTGGCTTGATGAATGGTGTACCACCAGCCATCCTCCTGGTAACTCCTACTTCTTCGCTGTCTCCTACCCCTTTCCCAACTAGTTATTTATTTCATCTGTTTAGTTGGATTTAGTTCAATTTAACAAATATTGATTACATGTTACTGTGAGGTTGATACTATAGATGGTTCTAAAAGTTCAAAAATTTAAAACTAAAACAATCCTAATTTGAAAATAGCTGAATTTTTTCCGGGGGGGGGGGGGGGGGGGAGGGAGGAGACAGACATAAATGATAATTTAAATCACAAAATAAATGCAGTGAATTTTTCATTCATCCAAAACACTATCTTACTTGGTGCTCTGGAAAGTGCAGGATATACAGTATTGAATGAACAAAATGTACCTGGTTCCTGCCTGCTTCAAACATAGGTGACTAGAGTTGAAAACATATAAATGTAGAATTACAAATTATAGTAAGTTCTGTGAAGGAGACAAACAGTGCTAAGACAGTAAACAGGGGCATCTGCTGGAGACAGGATGATCAGGGGAGGTTACATTTAAACTGATTCCTAAAGGATATGACAACTGGGGGAAGAGCGTTCTCGGCAGAGTAGAATTTGCTAAGTACCTAAAACAGGGAAGACTTTGGTGACTTAGGGAAATTGGAAGCAGGCAGAGGGTAACCTAAAGTGAAGTTAAGAAGGTAGGCTAGAGCCAGTTCATGAAAGGCTTGGTAGGTGGTAGTAAAGTGTTTGGGGCTTTTTTGAACTCCCAAAGGTAATAGGGACTTGTTGAAGAATTATGTTACATTTTTTTAAAAATCACTCTGTCTTTTCTGTGGGCTAAGGAGAATGAGTGAAAACAGAAAAACCAGTGAGGAGACTCTTGGAATTCATATCGATGAAAAATTATGGTGATTTGGGCCGGGTGCGGTGGCTCAAGCCTGTAATCCTAGCTCTCTGGGTGGCCGAGGTGGGCGGATCATTTGAGCTCAGGAGTTCGAGACCAGCCTGAGCAAGAGCGAGACCCCATCTCTACTATAAATAGAAAGAAATTAATTGGCCAACTAATATATATAGAAAAAAATTAGCCAGGCATGGTGGCGCATGCCTGTAGTCCCAGTTGCTTGGGAGGCTGAGGCAGCAGGATTGCTTGAGCCCAGGAGTTTGAGGTTGCTGTGAGCTAGGCTGATGCCACGGCACTCACTCTAGCCTGGGCAATAAAGTGAGACTCTGTCTCAAAAA